>JALPQI010010110.1:0-40549 GCA_025490895.1 Thaumatotibia leucotreta | reverse complement strand
TGGATTAAGCAGGTTCTTGGTGAGAGCGGCATAGACGCTACAACTTTCAGCGCACATAGCACGCGACACGCCTCCACGTCTGCAGCGTGGGCTTCTGGTATTTCTCTAGACACCATCAGAAAAACTGCTGGTTGGTCTCGTTCGTCGCAAACATTTGCAAAGTTTTATAATCGCCCGATAACGCAAAATGAGGGTAATTTTGCTAGATCAGTGTTAATGTCTAATGCTGCCACCACTTAGGTCCCTAAGTTGATTTAAGTTTAATATAACGATTAATAACACTTAATAATTACTGTATAATGATTCCTTATTTGATTATTAGTAGGTAATAGCCTATAAATAAACGTTAACTACTATCATATCTGCATTTCACTTGTTGACAAAATTTTCATCTCTGAACATCTACATGTTGTCTTTTATATCTGAAGAATAAAGCGACGTAATATAATATATGATCAAACGAACTTAACAAGTGAAGTTCGATCGATATTATATAAGTACGCTTTATTCGAAGATATAAGCCCCCACCCACCCTGTTTTTACCCGATAAGAAAATTTCGTACTGTGGGACTTCTCTAAAGAAATGAAGGCACGCAGCTCCCGCAGTGCCGAGGTACCCACAGGAGACGGAAATATGTTTTTTTTTATGCCTACCTAATCAGTGCGAAGTTGCCAGTACATTAAAAGTACTACATGTTGTCTTTTATATCTTCGAATAAAGCGTACTTATATAATATCGATCGAACTTCACTTGTTAAGTTCGTTTGATCATATATTATATATTTACATACAATATAATTTTTATACTATATGGGCGAGGCTGCAAGTGCGAAGCTCAACGATCTTACAGACTATTGACTTAGTTGTTTCATGCTTTCGGGCTGGGCTTGCTACCATGGAGCTTGAATAATACTGTGCATTGATGTGCAATTCCCAGTACTATGGTCACACTTGGTTCTTTCGTAATACTACGGGTTCTGAATTGCCTTCTCTAAATGTCAAAGAGGTAATATATACAAGGGGTACCTTTGTAGCCATGCAAACAAGTATAATTCATATTGAACAATAATTCTGTGCTTGTATTAAGTGTTCAAAAGATACACAAATCTATATATTATATACGTATTCTTGCTATCTCAACTAACTGATTCCATTATCATTGTCATTGTCATGCCCACATCGACTCCAGATTATTATAATTATGACTCTTCTAGAAAAGAGTATTATCATTACAAAATTATACACTAATTTAAAAGAAGTATATTATCACATTCTTAGTTAGTCTCGGAATTTGCATCTTCGGATCTATTCCTAGCGTTTGGATATTCTCAATGCTCGTCTGTTGACTTACCTGAGGGTTTTGCATCGGTTTGCAACTCTAAATACCCAATATGGATAGTATAGAATCGGTCCACGCTGAGACTCCCGTTCAGATATTACTCTTGTCATGCGTGTGTTCATCAACACAGTATAAAACATAAGCGTCATTTAGTTATAAGTTAGTTTTAAGTGGTTTAGTATTAAGGTACTGATTCATCGTTATTTCTGCGTTCACTTCAGCTTTGCCTCGGCTTGCTGAAGACATAATAATGTTATATCAAACATAATATTTCTGAGTATTCTTATAGAATACTATTACATAAAAGTGGTTGTCTCATAACGCTATGGGACTTATCTAATCATACGGCTTACATATATATTACACATTAACGTCTTGTGAGGCATATTGTCATATTCTTATTCTCAAGTCTCTGAATTTGTATCTTCGGATCTATTCCTAGCGTTCGGATATTCTATACAAGTCCATCGTTATACTCGAGGGTTTTGCATCGGTTTGCAACTCTAAATACCCAATCTGGATTGTATAGAATCGGTCCACGCTGAGACTCTCGTTCAGACATTGGCCAACATAACTACGTGTGCGTTTGGTTAATATATTATACTCGTACGAGCGGCTCATAGCTGATCATAGGCAGCTATTATGTAAGACTAAGCGTGGTTTATAGTTGATAAGTTAGTCTTAAGCGTTTATCATAAGGTTATTCATAAAATTTAAATCCAATTTTTACAACTTTATTAATTTATCTCTTTTAAATTACTCTTCATAATCTTTACTTAATTTTCTACTGTTAGATTCTAAATTTACACTTGACATATATGGGGTATCATATACGAGTCTAAATTGTAATCTCTTTTATTTATCTGGATCATTTTATAGGCGTTATCTAAGCTTTGTAGAGACAATGTTTGACATTTAAAATATTATTTTCATATAGCTAGTAATCACTGCTGATTTAAGGATAGATATGACAATTTTAGTGTGTTCTATAACATTTAAATATTTGTCCTAATGTCTAAGGTCTTTAGTTCATGAATTCTAATCAAGCTTTCTATTTACTTTACATTTAACTCCTTGTGTAGAATAGTCAAATGGCTTTGATATTATTGTGTTTGTTGGAACATATTTCGGACATAGACTTTGTAACATTTCTCATACCTCAGAGGATTTGGGTTATTACTTATCATAATGTTGTCCAATTTACCACTAGATGATCATGCTATTATCAATATTTTATTATATTAATTTCTATTTTTGTGTGTGTGTGCAGGTTAACCTTTGGCGTCAGGTTTTTGTACCGTCATGTTTTCCTGACTTAGGTATTTGGCCCTAGCAATCATGACGGTGTATCTCATGAAGTCCTAACCAGACCAAATGAGATACAGAGCTTGTAGAGTCCTTAGATTTAATTGTAAAACTAATAACAAATTTTAATTTAATAAATATTTTCTTTTTCTTCTCTATACCTTGTTTATTTTATACTTTTCCCTAAAACTTAGATTTCCCTATTACAGAGCTTTATTGGAGCTTCATAGTTTTCACATTTTCAGTAATGAAGCTTTTAGCCATGTAGGATGTTACAGGCGGCACTAGACAAACTAATCATAATCCTGGTGCGTTTAGCGGGTCATCGGGTATCAGGTCGAAAGGACCTGATATCCGCACTAGGTGCAAAAAATTTCTTTTCTGTTGGTATCAGATACAATCGACCTGATACACTTTTATTGTACCGATGAAATATATTCGAAGAGACGATTAAAAAAATATATTTGTCTCATTTCTACTCCTTTGCAAATAGAAGATACATGTCCCGCACCAGCGGTAGGAACAGTATTTTTAGTGCCGCCCCGCGGGATAGTTTATCATCGGATCTTTTAGACCTGATACCGCAATGAACGGGTTAAACTTTTAATAAAAAAACTGCATGTAAACAAAACTATTGATAGAAATTATAAACTCAATGTCAAATAACTCAAACCTACGTTTATTAAAGTAAAGAAATTAAAGGTAACATTTTAAATGATTTTTACTGAATTGAAATAATACAAACATTTTTTTGAATTTTTAGGAATTGTTGAACTCGCTGAGAAGACGTGGATTCTCACAATGGATCTTCATCTTTGTGAGGTACAAACCTCCTCGGACCTATATAACAAATTAAAAGAATATAATAGTTGTTTTCTACAACTATACCTAGGAATAAAATAAATGTATCTGATAATTATCTAAACATAATCACGCCTAGAACGTAAGGATATATAAATGCAATTATTGAAAGTCTATTTTAAGTCCCGCTCCTTGTAAATATATTATATTATATTAGTAAAAATCATGAAAATGTGTATCAATATTACTGTATTATAATTATGTATGATGAGTATAGTTTTCAGTTAAAGTTGATTCTGCTTTAAGAAATACCCTGTATAATAAGTATGTAAGTAATATTCTATTACAAAGCAGAATCTATAGACAAAACTCATCACTTCATAATCTTGTATCACTCATATTTTAAAGACAAATTGGATTTAATTGCATAAAGTTTCTTTAGATATACATATCAAACATGACGTTACACCTGTATATTGGTTTAAACTTTCACGATCATATTTTAAAGATTATACATTAAAGATAAATGGGCCTTAATCGCGTAAACTTACGTTTAACTTTATTCTGACGTTTCGGGCATGACGTTACACCCGTGGTCGCAGGTAGACTGGCGAGAAACTGTATCAATTAAACGTAAGTTTACGCGATTAAGACCCGTTTGTCTTTAAATATGACGTTACACCAGGTTTCGCAGACAGGCTTGAATTCTCTAGGAAGAAAACAAAGTGAGCGTTACTTTGTTGTTTTCTTTATTTTTATGATTTTTTAAAATTAAGTCAATAGATGGGTCAAAATTCTTTTCGTTGTCTTATTTTGTGTCCCTAAAAAACCTAACATGGTTGTGATTTTTGTATGAGATGATCTTTTGTTTCCAATTTTCGATGTATGGATTAAAATCTAGCGTGAAAAAGAAATACAAGTGCACCGGATTTTTATTATATACTGAGTCGAGACAGCAACTAAAACCCTGACAGAGTGGTATGAAACAAGACAATGAAAAGAATTTTGACCCAGATACTTCTGGTTAAATACATTTATTTACTCAAAAAAAATATACATTTCACTTAATGAGTAATTTCCTGCAAATACAAAATGATAATTCGTGAGCGATTACAAGTTTTAAGTTATTCGTAACAAAACACTATTAAAAGTTAATACAAACAAGGTTAAAGACGGTACTTACAGTCATGACCTGGAATACATATACCGTCGGCATCTCTCAAGTAGCCCTTTTTACATTTGCACGCTGGCCTGCAATTCTCTGTAATGCCAGCTGTAGGTTTTGGGCATACTTGTTTGTTCATCATATCGATGCATCTCTCTCCGGGACAGCTTTCTGGGCAAGCTTGGTACTCTTCATTTTTACCACACTTGAATGGCGCTGAAGTGAAAAAGCTAAATTATACCTACCCACTACTAAAACTGTAAAAAAAAATTTATCATATAAAAGGTGGACTATTAAAGCCTATTCGTCTCTAGCTGTTTTATCTAGAAAATTGCATGCTCACTTAAAAAAAGCATATTTTCTGACACAAAATTCTTGGATTTCATAAATACGAAAGAAAAAATATCGAAAGCTGAGGACTTGGGTTCCAATCCCAACTATAGCTCTGGTAAGCTTCGGTATATTTTGTTAGGAATTATGACATCTAATATTTAAAATTGTACACATAATATTGTTACTATTAAAAACAATACTGCTCTAAAAGTATTTAATAAAATTTAGTCAGAATTTAAAGGGGTTTGGGTAAAGTTGGCGTCGTTTTTAAATTTTGGCGGCCACTCATGAAAGTGGTAAAGAAAAGAGCTATTTAAAATAAACTTATTTTATTATGGAGTGCATATAGCTAAATTATATCGGAGCCGAGATATCATATTTTAAAGTTTTATAGTAAAGACTCACATTTATTTTTGAAATGCATCGGAATAAGTTAAAACTACTATTGTGTATGCCACGTAAAACCTAACCTTAACTCATAAGGTAACCTTGGACATAAGGTTCTTTTTCGGTCAATGATTATTTAGAGATAGTTCCTTTTTCCTTTAACACGGCGATTTTATGACGGATGTCGATGAACGTTCTATTGAACGTAATTATGTAAACGGTTTTATGTCGCATTTTAAATAGGGCTCGTGGTCGTGACCGTGTTTCGTGTAACCGTAGCCGGATCCCCGTTGCCGTGTTACACGGCCACGGTTTTAAGGCCCGTTTCCTTCATGTTACACGGCTACGTATCAACAAAGTTACGTATACACGTGTACACGGGGACACGTATCTTAATTACACGCAGATCCGTTCCGCCCGCGTTGTTGAGTGACGATTCGATGCGTTGTCTTTAAGGACTAAGGAAAACGGATGAGAATGTTCCGTGATATTTGTGAATCTAATTTAGTGATTACCTAATTGCTTTTCTAACGGAAAGTGCGATAACTTAGTTGTACTTAATTTCAGTATGATAACGTGTATACCTACTGAGATTAAATTTTACATATTAATATTTTACTTTCTAAGGTAAGGAGGGCAGAATTATAAAATATAGATATTTTCTGAGTTCAATATTAATAAAAAATGACACATTGTCATGTATTAATTACCTAATTTAATAATGAGATGTGAACGGAAGTTAAAAAATACATAACACAGTGCGGAGTAAATATTTTTTCTTAGTTCTAAATATCATAATTTAAGTTTTTCTTTCGTGCAATAAAGTTGATATAAATAAATACATAAATCAATATTGAGGGTACCAGACAACGATTAATCTATACTAGGAAACCCATAACTCAGGAACAAAATAAATGCGTCATAAATATACAAATTTACAGCGTTATTTCCTACAAAATAAGGAACTTTTAAAATATAAAAGGATATTAAAAAGCAATATAATTAAAAAATACAATATACTAACTCATTGGATGTCGTGACGATGACGGGAGATTTTAGGTGCACCGCTTTCAAATGCTTTCCTATCGATCCTGTTGTACCACCACGACACGAAAACTCATTGTTCGTACGATCATTGCACAAAGTGCATAAAGCCGTGTCACCGACCCTGGTGGCATAACTCCACACCCAACTGATCTTCATTATTAATACACTTTAAAAACGCTATCTTCTCACCAACAGTAACAATACAAAAACGTAACAAAATAATAAAAAAACAATTTAAATTCGACTAAACTCTCGCTAAGTCTGTCCGGCCTGCGATCTTATTAGTGACTAAACACGTATAAAACCAAAACCCGAATTCGCCCTTTTCAAATTTACTAAAACATCCCCGCTTATCTATATCAAAACAAAGATGCGGCTATTTCATTCAACTTCACAAACAAAAGGTGTACCAGGTAAAGCCCAAGTTAACATATTTATCAGTAAAATTACCACGTGTGGTCAATTACATCGCAGACAAACTATTGTTAGCTACTTTGCGCGTGCTAATTCTTAGTATAGGTCTTATCTACAAAAGGGCCGCCCTGTCAGGTAATAAACTTAAATGAACGACTGTACTATCTTTTATGTATAGCAATTTGGCCAAATATTTTTAACATTCTTTTTTAATTTTTCTATCTGGTGATTTAAAATCACAATATAAATTCTAATCCATAAATATCACCGTCGTTTGTTATATAGAACACAGTACATACCACGTTATTCTATAGCATAAATCGATACGAAAAATGCAAGTCTAATCAATAAAATACCGTTCGTCCCGATTCAGAGTATAATACTCAATACGTACTTTAAAAACAAGCTGTTACTCAATAATAGGCCTTATTTGTTTGCATAGTAATTGGTCCGGCCGGATCCATGCCACGAGCAGTCGTTGCCAGAACGAAGCCAAGATTCGTAGATACGTATACAAACAAAGATTCGGGTACGTATCTCGGCGTGACTGTGAAATTCGTGATCTTAGTACCGCCGGGGTTAAGAACACGGAGCTACGGTTCGGCGAATAGTACGTATATCGGGAGCCCTAATTTTAAACAACAAATAAATTCATATTTTTACACTTTATGGCGTGTTTTTTCAGGTATATAAATAAATCTAGACAAGCGAATCGTATGTTTTCGGGTAGGTACCTAATAACATGTAATGTCAATTGGTTCTTGGGATGGGGTAGGTATCAAGAACATCTTGATCCCCTGGCACTGTTTTTAGAGAGAGTGATTCGCCAAGATAATATTGAGAATGAAGTTTACGACGAGCCAAATAATGTGTAAAAAAGTAATTCAACGTAATACTAAAAATTACAAATGAAGTTATCTGGGAAAAAGGACATTATTGTCATTGGCGCTTACGGCGTTATGAGCCATGTTTGTATACAAATACGACGTCACCGGACGTAAGAGCCATCGACAATAAGGTCCCTTATCCCAAATAATGTCACATATATGTTGTGTTGTATACATAAGAAAGCATTAGTAGCAAATCCAAACTAAAAACTAATCTAATTAGGTACATTTCCTACTTGGAAATATGTCAAAACATTTTGCATGTGTGCATCACACCTGTGTGTCCTTATGGTGTAGTCAGAGGGTGAACCGTCCATTGAAACCATTTTGCAACATTTTTAATGTTCACTAAACAGACAGCATAGAAATCACATAAGAAAATACAGTTGCATTTTCATATACCTCAGATCTTCTTTTTTTAAGTCAGTTAAATTAACTATTATACATACTTTAAGGGTAATATCCTTGTATCTATGTTAGTAATAGTTATTATCGAGTTAAATAAGCCTGTAGTCATCTAAGCTGTCTCCTAAACCTGTCTTAGTTAGGTATATTCACTGGTCCAATAACATTGTTTGAAGGGGCATATCTTGGCTCCGATATTACTTACGGCAAAACTTATTTTGTAAATAAGCTAGTCTAAGGTAGCACTACAAAATAGTAGTAACATAAACGATGGCCGCTGAAAAAAAAAATGACGCCACTAGTCCATACAAAAATACCCAATCCCCTTTGGTCAGCCTCCGTAGCCTTGTTGGTAGTGACCCTGCCTACGAAGCTGAAGGTTCCGGGTTCGAATCCCGGCGAGGGCATTATTTGTGTATTTATTTATCACAAATATTTGTTCCTTGGTCATGGCTGTCTATGTATTTAAGTATCTATATGTATACAGGGTGGTCCAAACCTTGACGTCAAAAATTTTTTTTTAGATTCCTCACGTCATGAGCTATCAGAATGTACCCCATGTATGTTAGCCGATTTTTTGTAGTTTTCGAGTTATGAATTTTTGAAAATTTTTTTTTGAGAAATTCTGGAATGAAGAAATTTATTAATCAAAAAAAAACTTTTGGGTTTTATGACTAGTTTCTTTTTGTAAAAGTATTACTAAAAATAAAGCATTTACTGACAAAAAAATTAGCGTCCTTAATTTGATACAAGTGGGATAAAAAAATACCAAATTCAAAATTTTACGCTAAAAACGCATCAAAATAGCATTAATGTACGTAAATAAAAAAATAAAACATATCCCAAGGAATTTTGGTATTCCAAAGACCGCCCTAGACCTTGAGCCTTCGTAAAAGCAAAAAAAAAAATTTTTCGTGGTATTTTCTGTCTTTGTTTATTGATAAGAACAACAAAACAGACGAAATTTTACTTTATTTTTAAATAAAAAATTTAGAAGCTTCTTTTTAGGGTTCCGTAGCCAAAGTGGCAAAAACGGAACCCTTATAGATTCGTCATGTCCGTCTGTCCGTCTGTCCGTCTGTCACAGCCAATTTACTCGGAAACTATAAATGCTACAGTAACGAAATTTGGTAAGGGTATGTGTTGTATGAACAGCTACAGGATTATGATACTAAATTGTAAAAAAAACCATTGGGGTGGGGGCCCTCCATACATGTAACTGGGGGATAAAAAAAAATTTTTAGTTGTATATAAGCGTGTGGGGTATTAATAGAAAGGTCTTTGAAAATGATATGAAGGTTTATACATTTCATTTTTATTTAAGCAAATCATTTTCGAGATATCAGCTCTCAAAGTATGAAAAATGTGTCCCCCCCCCCTTTATTTTTTAAACTACGCGATATAAAATTCTAAAAAAAATATATGTTATGCACATTAATAAACTCTATCAACGATTTTTGGTTTAATTAAATTACCTCCTATAGTTTTTGAAGTAGGTTGATTTAACTGTATTTTTTTAATAATAAATTGATAATGGTACGGAACCCTTTGCGCGCGAGTCCGACTCGCACTTGGCCGGTTTTTTAAGTTTATTTGACCGACTACTCCGAAAAATCCTCATCATTAAGTATCACTTTTTTTTGGCTTTTACGAAGGTTTAAGGTCTAGGGCAGTCTTTAGATTACAAAACATCCTTGGGATATGTTTTATTTTTTTTATTTACGTACATTAATGCTATTTTGATGCGTTTTTAACGTAAAATTTAGAATTTGGTATTTTTTATCCTACTTGTGTCAAAGTGAGGACGCTAGTTTTTTTGTCAGTAAATACTTTATTTTTAGTAATACTTTTACAAAAAGAAACTAGTTAAAAAACCAAAATTTTTTTTTTATTAATAAATTTCTTCATTCCAGAATTTCTCAAAAAAATTTTTTCAAAAATTCATAACTCGAAAACTACAAAATATCGGCTAACATACATGGGGTATATTCTGATAGCTCATGACGTGAGGAATCTAAAAAAAATTTTTTGACGTCAAGGTTTGGACCACCCTGTATATCTATTATATATATCGTCGCTTGGTACCCACATCACAAGCCTTAATTGAGCTTACCGTGAGACTAAGTCGATTTGTGTAAGATGTCCCAAGATATTTATTTATTTAAACAACAATTTGATTTGTTCCACAAAATAAGTCAATCTTTGATTAAACGTACAGTAACCTCATGAAAAATAATAATTTGACTGAAATGCGGACTCAGTGCAGGCAACATGGCAGTTTTAGAGAAAAAACTGTTTGGAAGTTCAAAAATTGTTTTCTGAGACAACAATGAGAGAGCCCGTATGTAAACTTTAGTCCGATTTTGATTTGGGATCTTTCTAATTATGCCCATTGCGTTGGTTTTCATCTAATGCTCACAAGTTTAGTATTCACAAATTTCATGATGTCTACATTACCTTTAAAACCTGTGGATATAAAAATTAAAAAGAGTGTACAGCCAAGAACATAAATAATATAATTATGTACCTATACAATTATAAGGGTGGATTTTTATTTTGTTGTCGTTTTTTAAAATTTTCATAATTTTGACTTTATTACATTTTTTCTACTCAGAATCACGAGCTCTTTCGATCCTGATAGAAATAAAAAAGTGTCCTAAAAAAAATCCATTGAGTTACTACTTTTCATACTCTTTCTTCGACCGTAACTACTTAAGCGAAAGACAAAAAAATGTATGAAATTCTTGGGAAACTTTTTGTCTGCTAATGAGGATCGAAAGAGATCGCAATTCTGAGTAGAAAAAAATATGAAAATATCCGTTGCAAAATTTGAAAAACTACAACAAAATAAAAATCCGCCTATAAACTTTATGATTCATAAGTAAAACAAAAGTCACATATTTTTATGCCCTTGACTGTAAACAAAATTGTCTTCTTCGATACTTACGACAGTCAGGAATCAGAATACAATTTCCTTTCTTATTCCTTTTCATGTTCTTCCCACATACACACCGAGGCGGACTACAGACTATACCGATGGGGCATGTTTGTGGAGAGTCTCTCGTTTTGGGGCAGTTGTTTCCTTCACACGGAATGGTGGGACATGTAGACCAAACTTCACCAGTAGGGCAATCAGGTGTAGCTGTAAAAGATATGTATTGATACATCTTCACAGGTAAGTTTTCAACCAGCGCAAAATCATAGTTTGTCATATGCATTTTTGTGTAAATATCATCGTCAGCTTATGTCAGTCCACTGCTGAACATAGGCTTGTTACCTATGCTTCATCGTCATCATTATAGTATCAGCCAAAAGACGTCTACTGCTGACAGCTGATTAGATTAGATTAGATTAGATTTATTTATTTCATAATATTAAATTACATTATAAATTAACTTAGCCTAATTTATACGAATTTATATTATGATCGTCAATATTAATATGGTAAATGTCAAAAAATCAAAAAATATGAAAATTACAATAAATAAATTATAAAATAATATGAATTAAAAACATTAAAAATTCTGAAAATTACATAATATCTACATATCTCATAATGATCGTCAACTTATACTAACACGACAATAAAAATTAAATAACAATGTAACAATTAAGTATAAATAATATCCACAGTCAATAAAGAGTATTAGAACGATAAGTCATTTCCATATACTCGTTAACACAATAAAAAGGATTATTCAATAAAAAGGATCTCAATTGGCGTTCAAACGTTTCGTCAGATGTTTCGCATCGCAATTCTGCAGGTAGATGTTCATAATAAGTCGGCCCAATAACCCTCGGATTCTTAACTGCAAGTGCCATGCGACGCGGCACTGTTCGGAGTCTCCCCGTGGATCGAAGCTGTTTACCCGTTACATCGACTCGTTTGAACATCGGTAAATTGTTTCGTACAAACATTAAAACTTGAAATAAGTAGACTGAGTAGTGCGTCATAATACCATTTTGCTTAAAGAGTTCCCGACATGGATGTCTGCCTTGAACTCCCGCCAGTAATCGAATAGCACGCTTTTGGATTATCAAGACACGCTTTGCATCGGTCGAATTACCCCATATCAACGTGCCATATGTTAACAACGAATGGAAGTGAGAAAAATATACGGCTTTTAGTGCCTTCCGCGATATTAGGGGCTGTAGTTTTTTAATAGCAAAGACAGCACTACTCAACCTATTGCACAACTGGTCAACATGACACTTCCAGCTAAGGTTCGAGTCAATCACAAAACCCAAGAATTTATTTTGAGTACACAAGGGCATTGGGCCATCAGCGATGCAAGCCGGTGTGGTGGTGTTACAACCCGAGAACAACATTACACTTGATTTTGTGACATTCAAGAGTAAGCCATTTGATGAAAACCACGCCTGAAGCTGTTGACATGCCTCACTGATTTTGGTCGCGAGCTCCTCATGGGTTTTGGCTCTTACAACAACTGTCGTGTCGTCCGCAAAGAGCACAGAGAAGCCACTTGTGATGGCGGATGGGAGATCGTTAATAAACAACAGAAACAATATGTTCCCAGTTGCTGATCCTTGGGGGATGCCTAGGTTTACATGGCCAGCATCCGATGTGACTGTTTTTCCATCCGCAACCACCCTGACGACCTGCCTACGATCAGACAGGAATGATGTGAACAACTTATGTGCCGAACCTATAATACCATATCGAGTTAACTTGGCTAACAGCAATTTGTGATCTATAACATCGAATGCCTTAGATAAGTCACACAATATGCCTGCCATTTTGTACTTCTCATCAAGGCCCGTGATAATAAGGTCAGTGATTCGGTGTGCTGCCATAGTAGTCGACCGTTTTTGTCTATAGGCGTATTGGTTATCACTGAGTAGGTTGTGTGATTCCAAGTAAGTCATTAAACTTGATGACAAAATAGACTCGACTATCTTGGAGATCGTGGGTACAATAGTTATAGGTCGGTAATTGTTCACATCATCCTTCTCCCCCTTACCCTTAAATACGGGACACACTCTAGTACTCTTAAGCACACTAGGATATACGCCACAGATAAACATTGAATTAACTAAGACTACCAGGATGTCAGCAATCGTCGGCCAAATGCTCAAGATGATGTTTAGAGACATGTCAAAAACATCGACGGTCGCGCGAGTTTTCAACATTATTTTTATTGTTCTATCCATGAGGTCACGTGTAACAATAGGAAAACAAAATTGTGATATGTTCAAATTATTTAAATGTCGATCAATGTATTGCTGGGACAATGACTCATCACTATTTATTGCATATGTAGCAGCAATATTTAGGAAATGTGAATTGAAAGCATTCGGGATATCTTCATGAGATAATAAGACATTTGTGTTCTGATTTTTTAGAGATATCGTCGACCGTAGGTTCAATTAGGGTAAGGGACAAAATACGACTTTACAGGAGAGCCCAACAAAGTTTTTTTTTCTGCTTATTCGCTCATAACTTTTATTGTATTTGACCTTTCCTGGCTCCGATTTCACACGTATTCTTATATTTTGGTGCTCTTTCTGCCTACATAGTATTTATTTACGTAGACTAAATAATAAGGAAAATTGGTGTCCGTTACTCTAATGTGTTTCATTACTAACGTCGATTACACTCGTAGCGATTTCTAGTCATGTCCCTTACGCTAATTTGACTTCGATTTACAGATCCAATATCATTACAAAAAAATAAAGTAAGGGTATTTTAATGATTTTTTTAATAAAAGCAAAATAATGTAAGATAGTATATTTGTAAAAATATGCTACGTGAGTTTTAGCGTAAGGATGATCCGTTTTGAAAAATAAGAAAAAAAATAAGTTATTTTGTCTAAATGTGTACAGGAAATTCAAGTCCTATTGTTTGTGTGGTTTACTTGAAATGTCTTATTCCCTAACCTGTACCTACGCTATGTTTTTTCTTGGAATGAAACATAATTATTTTCGTAATAATATTTATTTCTTGTCAAAAAACAAAACAAAGATATGTACATAAAGCTGATCAGAATCTCGTTTGAGTATTCAGGTAAAAAGTAAGTTATTATGTTTGATAGTTTTACCACACAGTAATTATCTAAAAATAATTATGACAGAAAGAAACCTAAATAATGTACTTTTTTCTTTTATAACAGATCTTTATCAGTTAAATATAATTTACTTAAAAAATAATTGACAGTCTTAACACAAATAATAATCATTTTTATCATTCATAACATAAATTATAATAAACTTTTTTAACAGGTATAGTATTATAACTTGGATTATTTCAATTAACTAGTATAAATGAGAATAATATTAAGTCGCATTATGTAATTCGTACACTAAGTAAAAGACGGGAAATCTATCTTGCTGCGACATACTGTCGCACCAATCATGTTCTAAGCGTGTAGGAGAATATACCCATAAAAACCAGAGACATAAAAAAGTGACTGAAATAGTTCGATTGTGAACTAGAGTACAATACAATACAAAACTCTTTATTGCACACCTCACACGTAATAAAGAACAAAAGTTCACAAAACAAAAGAAATACAAAAAACAGAGGTCACAAAAGGCGGCCTTATCGCTAAAAAGCGATCTCTTCCAGACAACCTTTGGGTAGTGGAGACACAATTACAAAAATGTAGGTAGTAGGTTGTGCAGAAAACCTATCGATAGTACCTATCGATATTCTAATTGTTCTGTGGTACCGGTACCACTTTAAGCTTAACCAAAACGTCCCGCAGACTGATAATAACTACGACTAAAAAGAACAGATGAAGGCAAACCTGAACCTAAAGGAAAATTTTCCTTGTTAATTTTCCTTTACAGCCAATATAAATCCAGCATAGAAAACAATATTCACAGTTCTCATCATCACAGTATCATCACACTCATCATGGCTGCATTGAAACATTTAAAGACTACCCTTTTTCTTCTGTTCGTTGTGGCTGTTGTTAGCCAAGCTGAAAAGCGTGCACCAAGTTGCGATAACGCGTGCGGGTCAGAGGGAAACAAACCGGGGCAATGTTGCCAGCAAGAGGGGTACTCGGGCTTCAGCCGCTGCGATGGTCAACAGATATACTGCGAGGACACGATGCGTGGGGGTGACATGGCTTGTACGCAATGTACGCCCCCCAAAAACATGGCCATGAAAAATTCGACCATGAGTAACGTGGTCTCTGATATGATAATGTTTCCCGATCGAAGAGTTCTGCATGACAAACGATATCAATAATCATTAAAAAAAACCGACTTCAACCGATATCTCCAAGACCCCAACTTGATGCCAACGGGACTAACTCGGTTTATTCTGAAGTCGGTTAAAAATTTATTTATGGAAATCGGTTGACGCGGTATCGAGTTATTCATCCAATTGTCGTGCACAATGCACATGCTTAATGCCAATTAAGACTTATAATTATCAGAACTGACTAAATTATAATGGGACCATCAGCTTTCGAATAAAAAAAGAACCATCGAAATCGCAAACAGGTGTATTGAGAACCTCCTCCTTTTTTAAAGTCGGTTGAATACACTATAATTCGATTTTATAATTTACTTAATGAACTTTGTTATCGGAAGCCTTGGATAAGAAATGATGGCAAAGTAAAGAGTTGGAAGAACTACTTCATATTTTATTATTACCTATTAGTACAGATTTTGTTTATATAATTTTTATTCATATATTAGCTTTGAGTTTTTCAAAAGTCTTCGATATTATAAGTACTTGTATTGTTTCTAATTTTTAATAAGCATGTATGAAATAAAAATGGCGTATCATTGGGAAACAAATGGTGAAATTGATTTTAGTTTGTATATTTTGCATATTGCGCAGAACACCACTTTAATTAGGATAATTTTTTGTTCATGCCTTGTCGCGATTCTACACAATAGATTTCATATATCTGAACGTGATCACTTGTGTCTGCGACCAATAATTATATAACATGGACGTGTAACGTGTTCAATGTGCCAAGATGGGCAGGACATAGCGCTTTTCTTAACACCGCGCATATTTCGGTGCAACATTTTTGACAAATGTTTATAGAATATGGCCAATCAAAACATTGATGGACCAATCACAACTATTTTTAAATGGCGGTTTAAGTTTTTATAGGTTGACATGGAAATTCAATACCGTGATGCATTGAAGAGGTGGTGACATTTGTCAAGTAAAATTCAGGACCGTTTTTGAAAGGCAATTTAGTATGGCATGCGGCTTCCATGTTTTATTTGTTCGTAGACTTGTGTAACGATTTCTACAAAATCTTGAGTCTTCCTAGCAGCAACTCTGCACAACATGGTCAAAGTCAACGCAAACTTTTTTTTATTCAAATAAGCATAGCAAAAGCACTTTTGAATGTACTTCCAGTTTTAAAGCTACACTATTTCGGGTTCGAATCCCGGCGAGGGCATTATTTGTGTCTTTAATTATCACAAATATTTGTTCCTTGGTCATGGCTGTCTACTCGTATGTATTTAAGTATCTATAATAATATTAAATTATTCATTTATTCCGTAAAAGAAATATTCTGTCAAGTGTAAAGTTTAAACATAACATACAAAAAATTAGCGTAACGCACACATCGTATAAATTTATATGCGAGCAAATTAAAGTAAGGAACAATTATTTCAATACAACACGCAATCACTTTAGGGTATCGACAAAATATTTTTTTTCGATTCCAAAATTATTAGCGTAATAACACTTTTGTTATTTTCTCATCAAAAATAAACCGTGTAAGGGTCATTCCCTAAGAGCAAGGCCGGTTACCTTGTTTAAATTCGGTTGCGTACGTACATTACACTAATTCTTAGTAGCTGTGTAGAATTTTTTTCTAATTACTTTATTTTTTGGAGCTATTTTGATCCGGTACACCCTTAAAAAAAATAGGGTAAGGAACATTTTTTTAAAGCTAGAATTTTTTTATAAACACCATTCGAAAGAGCGCAAAATTCTGAACAAAACTGTATACTTAACTCATTTTCGCCATTTTGTCCCTTACCCTAATTGAACCTACGGTCGACGATATGGCATGGGGTTTAGTTTTTAATCCTATCTCATCGCTCACCACCCTCCAGATTTCCTTCGAAGGATTTTTGCTTTGTGCCAGTCTTGTTTCAATATGGGATTGCCGGGCTCGAAGTGTCTCAGCCTTTATTAGTTGGGAGTAGTGATCAATGCAATCTGATATCAACTGGTTACCCGGATATTGTCGTCGTATCTCATGAAGGTCCTTGTGCTTTTGCATGTATGCATATAGCTCATCAGTTGCCCACGGAATAGATGATTTCTTTTTTATTCGTATCTGCTTAATAGGAAAATGTGTATTTATGTAGTACGTTAATATATTAAATAATTTGTTAAATTTACATTCAATGTCAATGTTATTATTATATATAAAATCAAAATTATAATTACTAACGTCAGAATAAAATAAATGTATTGATTCATTAGTAAATAATCGGCGTTCGATGTTGCCGTTGGTTTCGGTATTACGAGTATTATGTATATGTAATCCTTGCTGTATCGTGAACACAAACCGCTGCGCGTTGTGATCGCTAATGGCGGTGTCCACTGGCGATACACTAAGACGTTCATGCGCACAATTAGCTATACCACAGTCAATGGATGTTATAGACTCGGCGGTTACGCGAGTTGGAAACGTCACTGTATTCTCACAGCCATAACTATTCAATACGTCATCGACCTGCTGCTTGGATGTATTGTCAGAATTGTAATCCACATTGTGATCGCCAATTATAAGAAACTTTTTATTTTCGTCAGATAGTTTCGATAATAATAATTCTAGATGTTCTAAATAAATGTCAAAATTGCCATTACATGTACGATATAATACGATAATTATCAAATTATAACACGGAATTTCAATACCAGTAAATTCAATATGATATTGAACACATAGGCTATGCAGGTCGTTGCGTTTTTTATAGTGCAACCCGTCTCTGATAAACAGCGATACCCCGCCATGTGCGCCCGCGCGCGTGCGGCAGTACCCGTTCGCGAGTGCATACCCACATAACCTCACGCGTTCAAGCTCATTTTTTCTACACCAAATTTCACTTAAACCTAGTACATCTGGTTTTGTATCACTCAATAACAGGTCTAACATAGAGGTTTTACCGCAGATTGATCTTACATTTTGGTGGATAATAACAAAAGTACGTTCTATGTATTTTTCGACACGCTTGTTTGTACCTTGAGGTTTTTTGGCTGGATCACATTGAAGAGACGCACAGCGACACCGTCCGGCCAACTGGACGCACACCTAGCAGCCTTCACCTTGCCCGCAGGCACATCCAGACGGAAAGACGTATAGTTGCCACGGGTGACCACCAGTTGCTGGCACACGGGTGACGCAATCTTCAGCTGTGTCTGGACATGACGGATGACGTCGTCAGCCGTGGTATCCTCACTGAGGTTGTAAATGTGAAGACTAACGATGCGGGGACCGGCTGCGCGAAGGCCACTGGTACTTGGAGCCTGCACCAAATTGGCAGGAGCTGGCGTCGCGGAGACGACTGATGCTGCAGGGGGCCCAGCGTCGGCTACGTTCTTGGCCACAGAAGTGCTCTTTTTTATATTTGTGCCCTTGTTTTTGGCAGCGTACCGTTGTGAACGAGTGGTAACGGTAGTGGTACGTACTTCAGCGGGAGAGGAACTGAACAGCGGAGCTGAACATAGACCTCCCCAAAAGACTGCGACAATTACCGGTCCTGCGCCATTAAATCCCCCTAATATGATTTTACCTATGCTTATTAGAGGGTAATATAATACCCATATTTGTACGCGCTGGTCGAGCGCGTACAAATATGGTGATATCCAAAAGAAAAAATACATCTTTCAGTCAGAAATAATTTGTACGTAAAATTATACATACGACAACTTTCTTGAGGTATACAATAACCAGAGGCATTTCTGTATGTGCCCGACAGGCATCTGCACCCTGAACCGCCGGGGCAGATGCCCCCTGGCTTATTGGGGCACTGGTTCACCTCTCCCGTAGTGTATTCTTCGCAAGTTTGCTTTGCACAGTTTTGAATGCAATGCTCCCACTCTTCATTCTTTTGGGAACACCTAGCTGTAAGTTAATACATATGTGGGACCTTTACTTACATTCTTTACAGAAACTCTCACGAGCATACCTTGTGATGAAAGATAGGAAAATGGTGTTCTTGATAAAATGATGTTAATCTTTATATCTATTACCTACTTCAAAGTTGATTATTGCGACTAGGACGTCTCTTCCAATATCGAAAAATATTGATTATTACTTAAATTTGCCAAGCGGAAAACCAAATCGCTATATTTCTAAATGAATACGGATCTACCCCACAGTGAATTTTGTTTTAACTATCAAGTTAAGTACACAGGATGCTCTTTGCAGTGAATTATGTTATTAAATGAAAATTATCTTTATTTATGTGGAGCTAGATCGCTTATTGCTTCAGAAGAAAGTGCACCATACTAATTATAAACTAAAAACCAATGTTTCTAGTATAAAAATAGGTTCAGCAAGACTTACGACATTCGCTCTCCGGTATACACGTCCCTGTCCAGTCTCTGTAGTATCCCGGCAAACACCTGCATCCACTGTTACAATGACCCACTATCCTAGCAGGACAGCTTCCAAACTTCCCAATCAGGTTGCAGGACTGATTTCTACAATCTTGGATACATGGTTCCCAGTATTCGTTCTTGCCGCAGCGCTGTTTGGCTACGAATTAAAATAAATTATCACATCATCGTATCCGGCTATTGCTGGACGTAAGCAACTCCTTTACTTTGCCGCGTTAATTGAAAGAGCAACAAAATATATTCAGTCCTGCGACCATATATAACATGGACGTCTAACGCCAGCTCAAAAATGCCCCCAAAAGCAATTGTTCAATTATGCCAAGATGGGCAGGACATAGCGCTTTTCTTAACACCGCGCATATTTCGGCGAAACATCTTTGACAAATGTTTATAGATTATAGCCAATCAAAACTTTGATGGACCAATCACAACTACTTTTAAATGGCGGTTTAAGTTTTTATAGGTTGATATTGACATTCATTACCGTGATGCACTGAAGAGGGCGTGACAGTTGTCAACTAAAATTTAGGACCGTTTTTGAAAGGCAATTTAATATTGCGTGCGGCTTCCATGTTTTATTTGTTCGTAGATTCAGTCCAATTATAAATCCTCACCTCATTTTACAGATACTAAAACTTACGGCATTGCTTCTCCGGAATACACACTCCCTTCTTATTTCTCCAGTGTCCCAAATCGCATCTGCAGCCAACATTGCAAGGTGGGTCTTCAGGACAAGTCCAGTTTTTCCCGATGTCTTCGCAGCTCTGACCCACACCACATTTGAGGTAGCATACGTCCCAATGTTCATTCACGCCACATGGTTTAGCTGTGTGCAAAAAAATCTATTGTTATGAGCGTATAGCCAGTTTGTTCTCCACACTATACATGCAGTTTACTAAGGAATCGTTATAATATTTCAAGCGGAATGGCTTGAAATACTTACATACTCTTATGTCAAATTTAGTCAAAAAAATTATCAAGAATTCAAATGTTCTGCTTTTAAGGCTCCAAAAACATCACAAGCGCCGGACATGTGGTTAACAAAATATTATTTATTTAGCATTAGACAATATTTCTATTACGTAACATTTTATTAGCTAACGTACCTAGTTCTATTATACAAACTTGAATTTACAGTCCAAAAGATAACAAGAAATAGATACTGATAAAAATTTTGTCTGAATTCAAAATGGTGAGTAATTTATTACTAAATCAATTGAATCCAAGCTGCAACATATAAGAATAAGTAGTTAAGTATCACGACTTTGCTTTTATCTAAAGCTAGTATTTAATTATCTACACGTTCTGACAAAACTTAAAGAAAAAGAAAGAAAGAAAAAACGTTAATTCGAGACACAGTAGAAACAAAACAAAACAGTAAACACGAAATTTTGTCTAGAATTTTTTCCAGCAGAGCCAGCGCTGGTCTTCCGTTTTGGCCATTTGAGTTAGTCACTTTACAACAAAAACACCAAAAAATCTATACACAAATTATAAATTATTACACACACAAGAACTTAAAAATAAACTTGAACTATACGTACGGCATTCTTTTTCCGGAATGCATCTTCCGTTTTTGTCCCTCCAGTATCCGTCGTCACATCTGCAACCAGTTTGACACTTCAACTTTGCGTGGCTACAGTCAAACTCCTTGCCAATATCTTCACAAGTCTGGTTGACGCCATGGCAGATGTAATAGCATTCTTCCCAGTGCTCGTTTCTGCCACATTCTTTGGCTAAAAATGTGAGAATTCACTCATATTTTTACAAGAGGATCTTAATCGCGTATAGTTACGTTTAATTTTATCCGGACGTTTTTGATAAGACCAGTTTGGCATTAAAATATGAATGATAATGGTAACCGTATAAGCTTAAATCAATATACACCATAGTGTAAGAATTCACTTCACTAAGTTTCAAAAAAATATATTTTCCTAACTAGTAGTGCAGAAAAGTAAACTTATATTTCTCTTACGGCCTGTTTCACAATCTCCAGTTAAAGCTATCTGTCAGATAAAAAATAAAACAATCTCTTTCTTTCATCTGGAAGAATAAAGAGAGAGTGTTATTTTTATCTGACAGATAGCTTTAAATGGAGATTATGAAACAGGCCCTATAATTATAATTCTTGTAATTTCTCTTTTTAGGCACTTGTTATGAAAAAAGTCGTTCGATACATGTTTAAAAACTTCTTTTCAATACAGTTGCTCAAAAAAACTTGGGCCGAGGGTGCTCCGGACGAAGACCCTCTTAATGGGTCGAAACATGTCGATCAATCATCGACTTAAATACGTGAGTAACCCGGTTCGATAATATTTTAATATCTAAAGGAGACTTTTCAAATAAAAAAACAAATACTTACGGCATTTGTCTTTAGGGACACATTCTCCTTTATCGTTTCGTAACTCTCCATCGACGCAAACGCAGCTTGGTTTGCAATTAGGGTCACCATAATTTGGATTAGGCAGGCATAGTATGAGAGCAGGGTTGACACCGCATTCTTGAGGAGGGCAGATCATGGGACAGGCATTATATACCTCGTTTTCAGGACATGTTAAAGCTGAAAAAAAAAACAATTATTATGTTTGTACCTACGTACTTATAATAAGTAGATCGGCATTTTAAATTTTAAGAACACCCAATTAGCGTGATATTAAAAAAGCTTAATTACAGTCAGGTTCGTAACGACAATTAAGTAGGATATCCTTAGGAATTTAAGCTTGAACGACGTTACTATATTAGAATATCGCCTATAATTTATAAATTAACGCCAAAATTTAACTACTATTGACTACAATTAAGTTTATTTTTATTTCTCGCTAATTAGGACACCCTATAAGTGAAAAGCTCTGATAACGGTTTGAACCAACTATTCTGAAACCCTCATGGGTATTTTTGTAAAATATTGCTTTAATGAAGAGACGTGAAAATAAATGGTTATTTGGAAATAGGTTAGTGATAAAATATAATTTTCATAGACAGGTATTTAGCGGAAAATCTACATGTTTTTAAATTATCAATTTGTGCCATTTTGTTGCAGTTGCATTCGGGCCTGTATCTTTTTTTCAACAGGTTGCGTATGTGTCACACATATATTAAATATTTTATTGACGCATTTATTTATGTTATGACAAATACATAAACAATGAAAACAAAACAAAAGAAATATCACGAAATGGCCGTTCAAACTCAGCGATAATTCTGCCTTCTGTTTTTGATTTGTTTACTTAAATTACAGTATGGAATATAAAAAAAAATACGTTTTTCACAATTCTTCTTCAGTACACATGACCCTGTTGCATTTTTATAATAGTTGTCAGCGCAGCGACACCCAGGCTTACACTCCGGGTCTCCAGGCTTGGGGGGTGCTTTACATTTGAACAGCGCGTCTTTAAGATCGCACCTCTTGGGCGGGCAAGGGTTAGGGCATTCGTCGTATACCTCGTTAAGTCCACAGTGTGCTGAAAGTCAAAAATATGTACTTAAATAAATATTTTTGGACATCTTTACACAAATCTACCTACCACGGTAAGCTCAATTAAGGCTTGTGATGCGGGTACCAGGCGACATACAGGTTGGCTAGTAAGTAGCCCGACAAACTTGAAAGGTGTATTCCTATTAGTTTTCATCTCAACATACACACTTATTAAAGTTAGAGAAAATGAGAAACAAGTTTCAGAAAAATGTTGAACTAAATAAAATTCAAAAACACTGAAAAAGAAATTCTTTCCCTACAATTTATTACTGGTCATATACAAAAAAAAATAAAAAAAAAAGAATTTAAGAAATTTTTTTTTCTTGTTTGAATATGACATATTGTCATCAAAAATGCATTAGCAAAGTCTGCCGGTATACCTACTCATTCCCACCCAGTATATAATAGATAGATACATACAGATACTTAAATGTATAGACAGCTATGACCAAGGAACAAATATTTGTGATAAATAAATACACAAATAATGCCCTCGCCGGGATTCGAACCTGGAACCTCCAGCTTCGTAGGCAGGGTCACTACCACTACCAACTGGGCTACGGAGGCTGACCCCCTTATTCATAAACGTCTGCTAACTTAACAAGCCGCTAATAATTGTTTGTCCCTTTTGCTCTTATGAACACATTGTTAAGACCGAAAGGGACAAACAATTATTAGCGGCTTATAAAGTTAACAGACGTATGAATAAGGGAGTTAATATTTTCTTCGTTACCGGGAGGATTACACATGAAATAAAACTATTAAAACGGATGTACTCGCGACGTTTCGAACACTTTATGTACAGGGTTCGTGGTCGGGGTTGGGGTGTTGGGGGGTAGTGGGTACGCTCAGGTGTGCGACGCTGAGCTATAGGCCTGCGCCCTCAAGTCCATTCATACACGTCCCTGTTGTCTCTGACTCCGCCGCCGCAGGTCAGGGACGAACCTACATCCCAGTAGGTCGTACACCCTGGAAATGCTGGTGGTCAATAACGGGCGTCGCACTCTATCCATCTACCTCGGACCACCAGTAGCTAAGTATGAGGGCCAAGCTTGGTCTGGCACTCCCACCGACCAGGTATTTCCTCTTCCCTTAATCCCATGATCCAACAAGACCCCCTTGTCTCCGATCCTCTAGCATGAGACACCGCGCGGATAGGGAGGCCTCATATGTTAAGTATTACTTGACATATTAGTCCACGCGCAGCGTGGAGGGTCATGCTAGAGGTTCCAATCCTGTCCCTTGCCCTTCCTATACATCCCTCCCAACTGTCCCTCTCCCCTCTCCGTCATAACCCGTGAGGATCTAAAAACCCGAGCGAGGTATGACACACTTGAAGTGAGGCCCACGGACGACATAGCTAGCAAATGGTTTCGATCTCCTTGCTAGCTACGTTGCCTCGTGATGCCTCCCGGTTCTGCTAAGGGTGTAGGCGACCTTAGCAGACTATAACCGCTTACCTGCGTATGTCCTGCGCAGTTGAACGCCGTCAGCGGGGATGCAGGAGTCCTGCGAGGTTGAGTCGACAGGGGGTCGGGGTTAGTTACCCCCCTAGACAACAAGCCCCGTTCGGTCCGAATTTCTGGCGAAATGGTTGCCCTGTAGCTAGCCACTGCAGGGAACGGACACGCGTCCCGTACGGTCGAGGTGGTACGATCCGCAGGCGAGATGTGGGGAGGGCGTCCTCTGGGAGGTCGCTGGGGCTCGGCCATGCTGAAGGAGCAAGGGCATGTGGAGCCACTGGGGAAAATAGGATCGATTTTCCCCGGCCACATGTCTGCAGCACCCGATGTCGCGCAGGAGACCCAACTCACCACACCTATACCTCTTGAGTAGTCCTGGTGTCCAAGTGACATCCCCAAAGGTGCGGGCTCCACGGAGGGTGGGAAGCTCGAGAGGTGAAATTTTAGACACGGAATCATGGCAAACCCAAGATCCCAAACCCCAAGGGAGCCGGAAGGGAAACCGGAAGGCACCCAAACACTAGAGAGGGACGGCGCAGGAAACACTGTACCGAACCTCTCCACACAACACACCACACACCGAGGGGATAGCGCTGTTTCGGCAGTACCCCCCTCTTCATCCACACACCGTGGCGGCACTGCTCCGGCAGGGCCTCCACCACACATCACACCGTGGCGGCACTGCTCCGGCAAGGCCTCCACCACTGACACCACATCGTGACGGCGCTGCTTCGGCAGTACCCTCTCACCCAACACACCGTGGCGGCGCTGTTTCGACAGTACCGTCACACAAGAAGTCCGCACAGGGTCGACGAGTTACCGGGAAACCGGTAGCGCTAAAACCTGATGCGTCGACTAGACAGATGGCTAGGGCGCAGGCTATAGACCGTACCCAGCCATTATTACCCACACCGGTGATAGCCGACGTTCCCGTTCCGACAGGGGGGCCTGCTCCTCCTATCCTGGAACGGATGCCGACGGTCGAGCCGGTGATTGACCTGACGTCCGAGTTGCTGGACGCTGGTTGGACTTTGCAGAGCGGAGGCAAAAAGGGGCGCAAGGGGAAGTCCGGTAAACGGACAGAACCAAACACCCCTGCCCAGACCGCTGAAACTGCCAAGAAGCCGCACAAGATGAACAAGAGACAGCGGCGGAAGTACAACCAGCGTAAAGCAGCGCAGGAAACAAGCAACCCAGAGCCTCCACAACACCGGGAGGCCCCCGCACAGCGTAGGGTACAGGCAGCAGCTGGTCCCTCAGCTGCAAGCCATGCCCTCTCTAAAGGGAAAGGGTCAGGCGGTACGACCGAGGGAGGGAGTACCCAAGGGGCTCGCTCCTCTGCCAAAAGGGCACGCCTCGACGAGACTATCTCTCCAAGAGGTGAGCCCAAGAGGCAGAGGACCGGCAACCTTACTGCAACCTCCCACACCGACTACGCAGAGGCGGCGAAGGCTGACCTATTAGTGGCTATCACCACAGCCATCTCGGGTCATCTCAGCCCGCAGCAGTCGGAGGAGGTCCAGCAGCAGCTGCAATCCCTGCTAATGCAGGAAGCTATGCAGCCCAGCAACAGCCACGTAGCAGGGCCGCTCTTTCGGGGAAAACCAACTCTCCTAGACGGCTCCCTGCGGCTATGGTGTAACGACCAGGCTACACTGGCGTGGCTCAGGCGTACTGTGGCTGCCATCACCCTCTCTAAGGGGGAGAAGGTAGTTGTAAAACGCCAGAGCGAGGTGCCGAAACGGGTACGCTGTGGCATCCTGTTCCCGGGTGTCTGGGAAGACTTCCGTGCAGTGGCGCGGACTCTGCGCTACCAGAACCCGTGGGCGGAAATAGACCGCTGGCTACTCCACAGCACTGACGTACAGGGGACGGAAACGTTCGCTGTCGTCAGCGTCCCAGAGACGGTGGTGCAGGCACTCGTGGATCACGGGCGCCGACTTGGCTTCATGCTAGGTTCGGTGTACGTGAAGTTCCGAGGACCACGAGACCGATTCGGGGAGCAGCCGCCCCCGTGTGTCACCGTCTCAGATAACAGAGAAGCGCAAACTTCAACCCCCGAACCCATGGACATTGCCGGGTTGACTCATTCCGCTGACACAGTCGCGGCACCCGAGTCCCAAGCTCCAGTGCACTCTGCCTCAATTTCCGAGAAGGACGAAGAAGAACTTCTTCGCGACCACTCGGAAAGTGAAGGAGAGTGCACGCAGGAGCTAGGCAAGCTGATCATCGGCAAGGATGAGGTTGAGGAAATGTCGGAGGAGGAGGTTGACCCCAATGGCGGGACACCCTTCGCCGACTTGTAGCTTCCTACAAGCGAACCTCCACCACAGTGAAACCGCCACGGCTCAAGTCCGGAAGTGGTTGGAGGTCAACAGCACAGCCGTAGTACTGATCCAGGAGCCGTGGGTCAGGAAAGGCTGTGTTTGCGGACTCCGCAATATAGGAGGTAAGCTAACAGTTTACGCAGGGCCGGACAACCCCCGGACCTGCATATACATATCTAGAGATATACAAGCGCATCCCTTAACAAGCTTTTGTTCTAGAGACCTGTGCGCAATAAGAGTGCAGGGAGCGCAGGACACTGGCCTTCGAGAGGTGGTCGTAGCCTCAGTCTACATGCCGGAAGCGGACGACCCCCCACCTCACGAGCTAACAAGGCTGGTCAACTTCTGCGAAGAGTCGCGACTCGAACTCATCGTGGCCACTGACTCTAACGCACATCACGCCATATGGGGCATGAAAACAGGTAACGACAGAGGTAAGAAACTAGTTGAATACCTATGTACAACAAACCTAAACATACTTAATATTGGTTCCCAACCCACATTCGTCACTAGACGAAGTAAAACAATCATTGACTTGACTCTAGCAACCGAGGAAGTAGCGAAACACATCTCGAACTGGCACGTATCGGAAGAACTGTCATGCTCGGATCACAGAAGGATTCGTTTCGACTTCCAGGTAAATACAGTCGTAGCACTGCCAAGACGGAATCCACGTAGAACAGATCGTGCTCAATACAGTTTGCGTATAGGCACGGTCTTAGACCAAATGGATCCTCCTAAAATAATTGGCACAGCACAGATAGAAGAACAGGTAGGAGTCATCACTGACAGCATTATTGACTGCTACCACCAAACATGTCCCCTATCTATGCCCCCAGCTGGCCTCAACAATAAGACCAACTGGTGGCCCAACTAGCAAAATATAGTCATATAGAAGTTGAGACAACGTTTTGCATATAACTTGTAGTCCTATTTGGTTGGTCATATAAACGTAAGGTAAACGGTTATAAAAGGCGAAAGTGGCGCAAATTATAAGACTTATTGGTGAGATAAAGGTTAAATAAAGGTTTGCATGGCGACTTAAATCGTTTATTAAAGGTATTGTAACGATTAAGGAATGACTAAAACGTTGTATAAAGAGTACAACAAAAACCTTTACGCGACCTAAATATCAAATAAATGTTTTATAACTGACCATTTTGTTTTATAGAAGGTTTAGTGTAATCCTTACTCAATGCTTATTGGACTTTTAAGTCATCTAAACATTTTTAAGTTTTATTTATAAAACTGCTCCTGACATTTATTTTAGATACGCGCAAAACTTGGTGTGTGTGACAAAAAGTGTACGGAAAAATAATACAAGGTAATTTTATAAGTTTTGTAATGGAAATTATTGTTTTATATATTGAGCGTTTGCACATTTGGCGTGAGCTGAATTCGTATGGGAAGGTCACTTTACTGTTAAAGTTTATGATGATATACATTTTTTTGCTGTCGCGCTCTTAATATATTCGAAATAATTATAATTTATAACAATATTTCTTCATATTTTATTATAGTTAAGGTTAGCCATTTTGGAACAAGTCATGGATTTATACTTATACGACTACAATATAACTTTATCTTAAGTAAAGGTTTTTATAACGACTACAAATTGTCCGCCATTACTAAGCCGTCATTACTAGTCCACCACTTCGTTTGTGCCGTTTCCACGATGTAACGTCCATGGTTTTTTTCTTTGAAATAGTACTGTGATGCTCACGAAATGGCGACTGATGTTTTATAATATTAATTTCAAATCGACTTTAAATTGCATGATGTTTTATAACCGTAACTTAAAATCAATTTAAAAACATATAGTTCAATAAAAGGAATATAACGGGTTCGGCAACAACTAAAGGTTTTTCAAAGTTTTTGTTTGACGTTAATATAACCAACTGTCGAATAAAAGGTAGATAACAGTCCCGCTGATATCTTTTTGTCATATTGAAGTTACCCTCAATACCACTATATAACTGTCGAGATAAGGTTTTAAGATATCACTTATACAACAATAAAATTATGTAGACGTTGTAAAAATGACCTTATTACGACGGTTCTGTTTTTTCAAAACCCTTTATAAGACGAAAACGTTTATACGACTTTGAACATCATTAAGTAAACGTTTTCTTTAAAACCTCTACATGATTGTTGTATAATTAAGTCGCAAAAACGTTTATTTACCATAGTAATTAGACTATTTGGTAGGACGACTAAACTATCAGATTTATAACGTTTATTTGACTAACAGGTTAACTAAAAACGACTATAAAACTCTTATATGGCTAAAGGTCGTATAACTCTTGATTTATATGACTTCTTTGCTAGTTGGGGGGGACCCGAGCTGGAGAGACTACGAGGTAAGATGAGGCGTCAACTGAACAGGGCCATGAATACAGGCTCAGACCAGGACTGGGATATTTATAAAAACACCAAGTCCAATTACAAAAAACATCTCAGGTACAGAAGGACCAACTCTTGGCGTAAATTCTGTACCAACATTGAGGCATACGCACAAGCCAACAGGGTAAGGAAAGTTCTCTCCAATAGTTCAAGCGTAACCTTAGGAACCCTGCGCAAACCAGACAATTCCCTCACCAACTCACAGGATGAGGCAGAACTTGTTCTCATACAAACGCACTTCCCAGAGTGCAAAATATCGCAGTCAATCATTTGGACGGAGGTAGAGATAACCCCAACAGAGGAAGACTGGCGTCAAACAAACGAGGTAATCGACCCACAGAGAGTAAGGTGGGCCATAAACAGCTTTGACTCATATAAGTCGCCGGGAGTAGATGGAATCTTCCCAGCGCTTCTTAAATGGGGAGGCGAAAGTCTTATCCCCAAACTCACCGTCGTCCTACGCGCCTGTCTGGCTCACAGATACGTACCGAAGCGATGGAGAGAGGTCAAAGTCATCTTCATACCAAAACCAGGTAAAAGCGACTACTCAGACCCCAAATCGTTCAGGCCTATCAGCCTGACCTCTTTTCTGCTGAAAACTTTAGAAAGGTTATACGATAGACACCTGAGGGAGAGGGTATTAACTGGAAAACCACTGCATCCAAACCAACATGCCTATAGCCCAGGCAAATCTACAGAATCGGCACTTCACGCAGTAGTAACTAAAATCGAGGTAGCGATCAAAAACAGGTCTATGTGTCTTGGTACCTTCATAGACATCGAAGGAGCATTTGACAAGACCAACTTCACCAGCATTGCAGCAGCACTGGTAAGACATGGAGCGAATGCGGTAATGGCTAACTGGATAAACAACATGCTGAGTCAGAGAATAATCAAACTAGGCTCAGGCGAGGCACAAACTGCTCTAGTGGCGAAGGGATGCCCTCAAGGGGGTGTCCTCTCACCGCTTCTATGGAATCTCGTGGTGAACGACTTGATCGCCACACTTAACAACAATCACTACTACACAATAGGCTATGCAGATGATATAGTGATACTTACAAGCGGAAACCACACAAATACAGTATGTGATGTCACCCGCTCCGCGCTAGCTATCGTGGAACGCTGGTGCAACGAAAACGAACTCACTGTTAACCCCAAAAAGACAGAGCTAGTGATGTTCACCAACAAAAGAAACTTGGGCAACTTCCGCCTGCCCAAACTATTCAATACAGAGCTCCAACTATCAAAGTACCTGGGGGTTACAATAGACAGTAAGTTGAAATGGAGTAATCACCTCAACAATAAAATCGATAAAGCTACAGTCGCATTTTGGCAATGTCGCAGGATGGTGGGTAAAACTTGGGGACTTACACCCAAGATCATTCTGTGGCTTTACCAGGCAGTAATCCGACCAATAATAAGCTATGGTGCAATAGTATGGTGGCCACGGACCAGGCTATCCACCGTCGCTGACAAACTGCAACGACTCCAGAGGCTTGCCTGTATGGCAGCCACGGGCAGCATGAGGACCACTCCCACTGCGGCCCTGGAAGCCCTACTGAACCTACCGCCGCTACATCTCCACATACAACCGGAGGCGTTGGCGACAGCGGTACGTCTCAAAAAGTCAAATCTCTGGAGACCGCCCCGGGTACCACACACCGAAATCCTCTACGAGGCTATAGGTAAGGAACCGCTCATAGAAGCGGTGACCGACAGGATACCCAGGCAGTTCGTGTTTGACAAGAAATACAAAATACAATTACACGAGGACCCCCACCCCACGAAGGTCTCAACCCAAAAGAGTTGCGGATCTTCACGGACGGGTCCAAAACAAGGTCAGGTACTGGCTCTGGAGTATTTTCGGAGGACCTAAACATACATATCTCTACACCATTAGGGGCCTACAACACTGTCTTCCAGGCGGAGTGTATGGGCATCATAATGGCAGCATACCCAATAATCTCAAGGAAGGTAATGGACTATCCCATCCGTATACTTTCTGACAGCAGATCAGTACTACAGGCCCTGCAGAGTTACACTATAACCTCAGGGCTAATCTACGAATGTCACAAAGCACTGTCGGAGGTATGTACGACCAATAGCATAACCCTACAGTGGATAAAAGGACACAGTAACTCGCGAGGAAATGATGCAGCTGACGTATTGGCAAGAGGAGGCTCAGAGGCGGAAACGATAGGACCAGAGCCGATTATACCATTGCCACACGCCTGGCTGCGAAGCACATTGCGACATAACACCAAGGTAAAACACCAGAAGTATTGGTCAGACCTAGGTACTTGTAGGCAATCAAAAGAAGCCCTACCGACAATCAACCCCGGGTTGTCACGGAGGCTGAAACTGATGAAGAGGCCACAGCTCCGTCTCCTCACTGGAGCTATAACTGGCCACGCCTCACTAAACAAACACTTGTTTAATATAGGTGTTACAGACAGTCCCCTATGCAGAGCCTGCTTGGAGGAGGAAGAGACAGCCGCCCACGTCATTCTCGCGTGTCCAGGGGTGGCAGAATACCGGGCACAACACCTCGGATCCCCGAGGTCTCTCCCAGAAGTCGTCGGCAACATCAAGGGTCTGCTAGGCTTTCTGGTAGAGCTGGGTTGGCAAGAGTAGTGCCGACAACCCATCACGCAAAATAGGCGCAAATTTTTGACGTCGAGTTGCGGAAATTTAGCCCGCGCAAACCTATAACCTAAACCTATAGGGTTCGTGGTCTGCGGGTGACAAAAACATACTGAGGGCATTTCTCAGAGCGTAAACGGTCATCTCATTCATCTGGTCACGTTTTTTTTGGAAGTGGCTGCATCTTTTGATACCATTTTCGGTCGTCAGATACAGCATCCGTTCCTCTATAAGACAACCAAAACCAACCTCAAATGATTTAGCCACTTCCAACAAACGTGAGATGTCGAAATGTAGAAATACCCCTGAATGCCAACCGATGTGACCATCGTGCGACGTGCGTCATAAAAAAGCAAAAACTTAATTACGTGAGCTTATGTCATCTTGGATATTATGGGTAAACATGTTAAATATCTCCTTCGTATTTGTCTCGTAGATATGAATTAATTCAAAGTGTTAATATAATAAGTAAAGCATCCAAGTATGTGATGATTTGATGATTTTGAGTCATATCAAAGACTCAAATCAAAATTATTACATTCATAACTGTTCATAATGTCGGACTATTTTTGTGAATTGCAATTTTTTGTTTATTTTGTCGTTTTAAAATATCATGTTTAACATTACGGATTATTTTCCTTATTTCTGTTTCTCTTCTTTTTGCTTTGTTAAATAGAAAATGTTTCAAATAATTTATCATTATGTTAATCTAATATTAATGTCAACTTAATATTTATCTCAGTAGTTACTTAGTTTATTGTTTCCATTGTTTTAAATCCAGTATAATCTATGTTTATGTGGATTACTTAGGATAATAGATACCTATATAAGAAATAATTATTTAATGCATGCCGTGTTTGCCTGTAATTGGGTGAATACTCAAGCAGTACTATTTCATATTTTTTTACTTATAAGTATTTTTGTATTACACCTGTTGGCAAACCTAAATAAATAAATAAATCTGGCACCCTAGTGAAAAGGGGTATAAATCGAAATTTGCCACTTTACAGGAGAGCCAAAAAACGATTGGCGAAATTATTCAAAATTACTGTGCCGAAATGGCTAAAGAATTAGAATAACTGTAAATGTACTTTGAGTAAATACAATGCGCTCTTTCACATGTCGTCATTAGTTTATGGCTAAAATCAATAGTTTAAAAAAAAATTGACTTGTACCCGCTGAAATAAATGCTGTTTAGAAATATAACCAAATTAGTACCCCTTTTCACATATATCCTCCTGAGTCCTGGATAAAAAATGAGTTCACTCGCATAAAAGCCGAGAGTCCTTTATAACACTATCAGCGTAAAGTCCTGGGTAAAAATCGAGTACGCTCGCATAAAAGCCGAGAGTCCTTTATAACACCATCAGTGTTGGGTCCTGAACTTTCTATCGCTTATTTTAAGGTTTAAAATGAGTTTGTCAGATTTTCGTTGGAACAAAGTTGGTTATGTACTCTAAGAGGTTTACTTTAAGCAAGATTTATTTTACAAATTATTTGGGCGTTGTAAAGGCCTCTCGGCTTTTATGTGACTAAGATTATATAATAAATGTGGCGAATATGTGTCATTTTGTATGAAATCAGGTGTATCTTTGAAAAATAAAATAAAACATAAGGAATTGTCACAAAGCTATAATAAAAAAAATAACAAAAAACGTAGAACCATTCTGTTATTAAAACATTAAAATCTTTCTTTTAAAATCGAATCCAATACAAAATTGTGGTAGTTAAATCAGTCTACTTCTCACATCATAATAGTGTCCTCATAAAGTAACTTACTTAAGTATGTATATTAACAACAATTGTAATAAACCTTCTATAACATTATATAACTAATCAAGATATTTAAATCTACGTATTTCTAGGAAAACTCGTTTTAAACAAGTGTAAGAATTGATGATGCTATGAACAAAGTCCGAGAGGGCTTTAAAAAGGTCAACTTAATTTAACACGTGATTGTACTTCAAATATCATATTTACAATAAAACTAGTAATTATATTATAATAAACTTGTAAAATACTCATTGAATACATAAAAAAGCTGACAAAAATAAAAAGGGTTAAGCGAAAAAATAAGATTGAACTCACCTCCACCTGCGTGACGTGACATCTTGCCGGACTTATGACACCGCACTTAACGGAATATTCTTGTTTACTGGGCATTAGCCGTTGCTAAATAGAGATAGGTATATTTCTGATTGGACCACAGCCATTGATTTTCAAAATCACGCCAATATCGCCTTATTTCAAGCGCGAAACATTAAGGCCTTTATAACGGACAATCGGCGTTTATGGATAACTTTAGTTTTTAGCGCTCGGTCTTTGTACATATCCTGGTTATGGCCGTTATAACGGACTCTAGGACTTTATTGATAACTTTATTTTTTAGCGCTCGGCTTTTATACATGGCATGATTTTGGCCTTTATAACGGACTCAGGGACTCAGGAGGATATTGGACATTAGTGAAAACAGGTATACATTTAACTTATTTTATGATAACTCTTTTTGAGATGCACTTTTACGAAAAAAATTTAGCTAAGTTTGTTTGCGAAATTAATTTTAATGGCATAGCATGTACGTACACAATATAATCCCAAAAAAACCGACTTATACCATTGTGCACAAAATGTTAGTAACGTGTAAAAGGGAATAACAAGATTTATATTAATCACTTTATTCAATTGTATCCAAATTCTATGAAATAAGTTACAATAAATATATTTATTTTTTCCATTTATTATTAGAAATTATTTCCTTGAATTAGAAAAATATTACTTCTTTTCAACAGCCAAAACACAACGCATCATAAAATGAAATGTTTTTAAATTTCATAGTACCAAAAAATTCCATAATGTAACATTTATTCATTATTATCAAAATAGTGTCATAATATTTTTTTTCTCATGCCTTATTTTGCTTGTTAACACGGTACTCGACAAAAAACCTAAATAGTACAAATAGTCCTACTGTCCGAATTATAACTTTATGCCCTGGATGTCATGCGCGCAGCTAGGTAGGTACGTTCCGTAACGCCTGAATGGCAATTTTGTATCTTATCGAGTCACCTAAAATAACATACTATTGAAAATCGATATTTTATTAAAAAAAACTATTATCTATAGCCTATCGTAATGTACATTAAGATACAACTGTGAAAAAAATAAGTTCTAAATAAGCATAAATAAGCAAAGTACGACCGAAGGGAGTGTTTTAAATCGACACGATTTACGAATTTCATTTTTGCATGTGTATCGTACGACATTTTTCAGTACAGATGGCCTTCCGAAGTTTTCAACCAAGCAAGATATAAACGACTCCTCGCACTAGTGTGTAAAGAAGTTATTTCAGTTGTTTCGGATAAAAATAGTTACGTTGCATTGCAGTACTCTGTATGGAATCTTAATAAAGAGACTTTAATCGACGAGTATAAAAAGCCTGTCACTATTATGTTCTATCGATTATAATTCTTATAAAAGTTGTATAGGTAAATATAGGTACGATCAACTTGAATTATTGTGTTAATTATACATTAACTTTATTAATTTCGTTAGTAGACAATTTAAAAAAATATTGTGATAATATTGTTTTCATTATGTTAGCATTCGTAAAAAGTGGCCAGGCATGGTTTCCGGGTGGCTGTTTTGAAATTGTTCTAATCACATGTTTCTGGAGTAATATAGATATAGCAACAGCCATAGAACAGCAGCAAATACTCGTACAAGGATATTATAGTGCGCTTTCTATATTACCTAGATCATTAAGTAAAATTGTTACCTACTACAATTTAAAAAAAAAGTATTTGCGTTAGGTCGTTTAAAACTGTCAACACAAACTAATATTATAGTCCAAGAGCCAGTGAACCCTGAGAGTAACGGTCTTCCTGTAAGGTTAGAAATTTGTATACTAACGGTTTATGGAATTCTAAGAGCAATAGCCATGACCTGGCAGGCGTCAGCCCTGCACGTCATCAGGCCCTTTATTTTTTGAACTGTTAAGTAAATTGGATTTCAAAACTTGTTTCTGTAAGTTTGAAAAATTTATAGGATAAAGTTAATATATTGTACATCTTAAAAAAAAATTGACAGGCGATTACAATAAGCAGAAGTATATGACAGGTCAATTAGAAAATGCACAGTTCATGAGGTAAAATAAACTTCATCCTGTATACTCGAAATTTTTATATGTCTTCAGATAAACGTCTCGGAGTAAGTATGTGCAATGCCAGGTGGTTTTGAACAGCATAAGACCTTGCCAGGCGAGGAGACAGTTAAGTCAATTGAGTTTCAAAACTTGTTTCTGTAAGTTTGAAAATTTAATAGGATAAAGTTTATTTATTGTACATCTCAAAAATAAATTGACAGGCGATTACAATAAGCAGAAGTATATGACAGATCGAATAGAAAACGCACAGTTGATGAGGTAAAATAAACTTCATCCTGTATACTCGAAATTTTTATATGTCTTCAAATAAACGTCTCAGAGTAAGTATGTACAATGCCAGGCGGTTTTGAACAGCATAAGACCTTGCCAGGCGAGGGGACAGAAGTAAATTGGGTTTCTTAACTTGTTTCTGTAAGTTTGAAAATTTAATAGATAAAGTTTATTTATTGTACTTACATCTTTAAAAAAATACAGGCGAGTAATCGCTAGTTAGTCGCTATCGCTAGTAGTAGTAGAGTAGTTGCTAAGGGCGTGCGATTGAGAGGTGCAACTGTCCCCTCGCCTGGCAAGGTCTTATGCTGTTCAAAACCGCCTGGCATTGTACATACTTACTCTGAGACGTTTATTTGAAGACATGTAAAAATTTCGAGTATACAGGATGAAGTTTATTTTACCTCATCAACTGGGCATTTTCTAATTGATCTGTCATATACCTCTGCTTATTGTAATCGCCTGTCTTTTTTTTTTAAGATGTACAATAAATAAACTTTATCCTATTAAATTTTCAAACTTACAGAAACAAGTTTTGAAACTCAATTTACTTAACTGTCTCCTCGCCTGGCAAGGTCTTATGCTGTTCAAAACCGCCTGGCATTGCACATACTTACTCCGAGACGTTTATTTGAAGACATATAAAAATTTCGAGTATACAGGATGAAGTTTATTTTACCTCATGAACTGTGCATTTTCTAATTGACCTGTCATATACTTCTGCTTATTGTAATCGCCTGTCAATTTTTTTTTTAAGATGTACAATATATTAACTTTATCCTATAAATTTTTCAAACTTACAGAAACAAGTTTTGAAATCCAATTTACTTAACAGTTCAAAAAATAAAGGGCCTGATGACGTGCAGGGCTGACGCCTGCCAGGTCATGGCTATTGCTCTTAGAATTCCATAAACCGTTAGTATACAAATTTCTAACCTTACAGGAAGACCGTTACTCTCAGGGTTCACTGGCTCTCCAGCTATTACTAACATAGGTATTAACAAAGAAGCAGCAGAATTTAACAGCTTGAATATGGAAAAAAAAATACAATCATACTTTAAGAAAAACAATTAACCACTAAGTAAATAAAATTTTAAAAATTAACACTATTTTAAACATTGTGTATATATTATAACGAAACTTAGTGTAAAAGGGTACAACTTAGTACAAATCCGTCAATTTACTGGTGGGAAATGTTAAGTAATACTTTTTTAGGGTTCCGTAGCCAAAATGGCAAAAACGGAACCCTTATAGATTCGTCATGTCCGTCTGTCCGTCTGTCCGTCTGTCACAGCCAATTTACTCGGAAACTATAAATGCTACAGTAACGAAATTTGGTAAGGATATGTGTTGTATGAACCGCTACAGGAATGTGATACTAAATTGTAAAAAAAACCATTGGGGTGGGGGCCCTCCATACATGTAACTGAGGGATAGAATTTTTTTTTTATTTGTACATAAGCGTGTGGGGTATTAATAGAAAGGTCTTTGAAAATGATATGAAGGTTTATACATCACATTTTTATTTAAGCACATCGTTTTCGAGATATCAGGTCTCAAAGTCTGAAAAATGTGTCCCCCCCCCTCTATTTTTTAAACTACGCGATATAACATTCTGAAAAAAATATATGTTATGCACATTAATAAACTCTATCAACGATTTTTGGTTTGATAAAATTATCTCCTATAGTTTTTGAGGTAGGTTGATTTAACTGTATTTTTTTAATAATAAATTGACAATGGTACGGAACCCTTTGCGCGCGAGTCCGACTCGCACTTGGCCGGTTTTAATTTAGTGCAAACGGATATAATTCCCGCAAATGGATTGTATCACATGTAAAAAACTGTAATTCTAAGTGATTAAAGTCGACTTGTACCCGTAACATCACAATTTTATTCGTGAATATGGATTTATGTCGAATTTTATCTCAAAAAATGTTTTTATTGTTCGTGTAAAGTGATTTAAGTACACATGGATCCTCATTATCCGAGTGACCATTAAGAAAATATGAGTAGTTATAGCGTTACACACAACAAAAATCCAAACGCGTAAAACTTAGCTACACTAATACCTTTTGTAACTTTACAACGATATACTTTTTTTTGTTAGTAAGAATTTATTTCAACTTATACCTGACACTGCATAATCGTTAATGTTAGTTATACCATATTACACGACCGTAACTCTGTCAATTTACGTGATATCTTAAATCATTTTACACCAACCGATGCCATTTTTTTTTTGAAATTTTTTGGTATATTTAACTCAATTTGGCCAAAATTCAACTTATACCCCTTTTCACTAGGGTGCCAGAAATATAATATGATATAGAATTATTGAAAACAACATTAACATAACAAAAGTTATACCTAAACTTAATGTTAAATGTTTTTTAAAGCATTACACTATAAAATGTTATAAATCACTAGGTAATTTACTATACTATAAACGTGACGTTAAAGCCTGCATAAACAATGTAATAATAAGCAGCTGTTTAAACATAATACTTTGATACCAGTCAATTACTTTACACTTATCAAGTAGGTAAATTGTGCAATTCAAAAATATTAATTAAATTAAACACCATCAATATAAAAAAATCAATCTCTTTAACAAAACTAAGGTCTTTCCAAGTACTTACTCTATTTTAATACTAAGGTCTTACAAAACAGGACCGAACAGTTTCTATTTGGCTTGTCGATGCATAAACTCCAAGACAGATAAAATATTATTTGTATTGCCCCTTCGGTAGGCAAATTCCATTATCTGCCTTCATCCTATTTTATTAAAAATACTTGTCACGAATTCGGACATTGCATTACACCCGTAACGCCATGCCCGAAACGACAGAATATAATTAAACGTTAACATCCCGAGTCCTGGTGACGTCACTTAAGGTGATATCAGACGGTTCACTCGGATGAATATTCACTCCCGTGAATGATTCATTTTTGTTTCATTCCATGTTCACACAGCAAAGCTGGAATGACATAGAAATGAACATTCACTCCGCATTTCTGTCAATATAGCGTCCAATGAAGTCGTGTCCGTATAGTCTTTATTTTGTGTTTAATATCTTCTTCACTAAATCTAAGTTCAAATCACTGATGAGAGACTTCATAGATTTGCTCGGATTGTTCTATCTTTACATTCATCACGTTTGTGATTCCACAAACATTGATAATTTTTGAAGTGTTCCAAAAATAACAAAGTGTTTTGCTCGTTCCACTTGAAAACCATTTTTTCTGTCGTATTGCAAAATTACTTTAACGAAAATACGATGATACTTTTAAAAACGAATTGGACGGTAGACGATATATTTAACCGCTCGAGTAGCAACGGTCGGCCGAATCCGAGTGAACCGTTCCGTTCCGTGTTCAGACGGAATGAACTGTTCATTTTCCGTTCATTCGGAGTGCGAGTGAAAGATGCCGAATGAAAATATCCAACATTGTTGGATCGGTTCACTAATGAATTCATTCGGCACTTTTGTTTCACTCCGTGGTCAGACGTGTCATTTTAAGTGAAAGATGCCGAATGAAACGAAAAAATGAACGAAAAATGAACCGTCTGATATCACCTTTACTACAACCGAATTTAACTTTGACACTATCCCTTTATTCATAAACGTCTGCTAACTTAACAAGCCGCTAATAATTGTTTGTCCCTTTTGCTCTTATGGACACATGGTTAAGACCGAAAGGGACAAACAATTATAAGCGGCTTGTTAAGTTAGCAGACGTTTATGAATAAGGGGGTATATCTATAAAGTCAAAATTTTATGTAATATTATAAATATGACAAAGGGCCTCACGAGGTTAAACTATGAGCAGTGATCAGTTTTTTGGATATCTCCTATAGTAACTTGAAAAATAAACTTTCAATATTTATACTGATTTCCAAGCCATTTGCCCTGGTTGCTGTTCATAATTTGTAATAAAATAGTAATATTTTTTTTTTAGTCACACCCGTCATTTTTCATACGTGAAATCCCGCAAGAGTGAATCCAAAAAAACGATTACCGAGTATGAGTGACAATCGTGAAAGTTTAAATCAATTTAATCTGGAGTATTAGGACACAAGCCTACTAATTAATAAAATAGTCTCAAGATTAGAATTATGACAATCTATACATTTC
>JALPQI010010109.1:0-42810 GCA_025490895.1 Thaumatotibia leucotreta | reverse complement strand
GGTATACATGTATTTTCACAATCATATGTAACGCTTGATTATTTCGTATCTATAATAAAAATGTTCTGAACAATTTTTATTGTAATGTAGGCAATAATTTTTCCATATTTTTTCTCTGTAATTATTCATTTGCTTGTATATTTCTTATTATTGTACCTTCTTATATAAAATAAGTTACTTCAGAATCAGAGTCACGCTAGTGCTTATTTAATGAAAATTATTTAGCAAACACACAAACTTTATGGAAACGATCGGATCAGGAATACCAAAGTTCGTGCAAATCTGATAGCAAGAATGTTGGTGTCCCTCTCAAAACTAAAGAAAATTGTGTGGATACGACATCATTGCCGACTGAAAAACATCCCAATAATTGGTTTCCGGGAGTTGTATTCGAACTTCGCAGGTGTCGGTTTTATTATGTTATTAATACTGATAGACTAATATTGGTAAATTATAACAGAGATTGACGCTTTTTTAAAGATATCTAATAAATGAATTATTCAAATTATCAAATGATTATTATCTTGCAGCCTTCAAAATAAAATACAGTTTTTTGTACTTTGGGCGCAAGATCCGAATATATACCATAATATTACCTATTAGTCAATAAGGCATTCTGTCAGTAAAATACCTTAAAATATTAACGCAATTTAACGTATTTTAGAAACATTCCAACTAAATAAAATTAAGGAAAAATGAGCTAACACACAGTAATCTAACCTTTTGTAAATCGGAGTCATTAGTTACAATAACCATTTAAGAATAATCTTCGCTATTTAAGCTACGTCCAAATGATAAACTCAATTTAATCGTCAAAAGAAAACCCCCAAATCCAAAGCTCACAATAAACCCAGAGCACAATGCCAGAATAATACGTGAAAAGTATAATTCAGTTCTTTAAACCATTCAGAAACGTTGCCATGCCCAAAACTGTCGTTATCTATAAAAATATGGCTGCGTCGTGCAAAAGGCGTTTTTCAACAAAGAGTCCCGGCGATAAGAAGGTTTTCAAACATCTCAAACGAGGAAAGATTAAGCTGTGAAAACGCCTTATGCAGGTGCTTTCATTCTTTGGATGTTTGAGAATGGTGTATAATTTTAAAATGGGTTAGATATAACAAAGCATTTGGTGTGTATGTGCCGTATTCTTTTTTTTATATCGAGTAGGTTAAAAAGTAATAAAGAGATTAGTTTTTTTCTGTGTTTCAGCGAGATAATCAATTGTCATTAACTACGTGAAGTGATTTTACAAAAATACACGTAGAATACATTAGTTATGTGTTTATTGATACAACATTGCGTGGCTTATTCATTGAAGGGAATGCTATATAAAATCAAACGTTTTCAGTTTTCGGCCAAAGTCAAAGTTAAATAATTCTTTATTCGAATTGGAATAGCAACAAACTCTTTTGAATCGTCTAAATATTAAATCTACTTCCAGTTACTACACGGCTGACCCGAGAAATTCGGTATTCAGGAAATGGTATTACCCATTATAGGCTCAAAAATACCTGAACCTTAAATTAGTTGCGTTACTCAAATATTGACAGGCAACGCGTAGCCTAAATAAACCGATAGAATTAGAACCTTGAAATTCCAGAAATAATTACGGGTACGTATTCTCCAAACATTGAAGAGCTGTACCTATATTTTAAATACGTTTTTAGTACAGATGGTGGCTTTTTTAGGCGCTAGTGCGAGAAGTGGCTCATTTTACGTCAGGTCCAAAACTTCGGAGGGTCATCTGTACTAAAAAAAAACGTCGTAGGTACGAGACGTACGTGCAAAAAGAAAATTCGTAACTCGTGTCGAATTTCATGTTTTTTGCATTTCTACTTCTAAGAGCTGAACTTTGGTAAAATTCTTAAAATTTCCAGTATATATTAAAATGTAACAACCCTGATAGTTTGTGGTTTAAAGTTTCAAAAACTTGTGAAGTAAAGTGTTTTAAGTGGTGATCTGACCACTATCTGGCTAAAACTTCATGAAAGTACCTATGTATTAAATCTACTTCAACTATAAAATGAAATTACATAATCAAAGTTATTAGAGCGAATTGAAAATGTTAAAATGCTTAACCATTCATACAATAAAACTACTAAATAATACATTTATTAAAATGAAATTACATAATCAAAGTTATTAGAGCGAATTAAAAATGTTAAAATGCTGAAGCATTCATACAATGGAACTACTTAAACTGAGGCTTTGAGAAACATTTGTGGATGAACAGCGAATTGTGAGAGAGGAAATTAAAAGTTTTTTTTAGTGCTCAGCTCTGCAAAAGGTTTACATTTACTGCTTTAGCGCGCAAAATACTCATTTATTTTCCTTTTTACTATAAATCTGAGTGGTATTCTAATTATTAAACAAATGTTTCGACGCTGAAAAGTTTTTATTGCTGTTGTGCCAGATTTATAGGACATTTTAGAGTTTACGTTCACCTATGTTTTTTTAATATGCCGCCTTTTTCTATTGCCGAAGCTTGTTGCATAGAGTATTCCATATAGTTTATCACTAACTTTCGTTACAGAATTGACGCGATCGTGATTTTTGTTATAAGTAAGACATTAACTACGTTTTTTTTGCAATCGATCCAATTCTCTACTAACTGGAACGTACATAGGTACTTAGCTTTTTAATATTTTACACTGCCCATAAAAATCATGTCTACATCTGAGGAAACTGGAACACAAACTTTATGTGGTTTAACCTTTATGTGTGATTTTTATGTGTTTTTATGCGTACGTCCAAAACGCATTCACATCTGGTTCATTTTCTGGTTAAGTAATTGAATTTTTACGTGAACGTCCTTTGCACAGGATCGTATGAAAATGGCTATGACTTTGAAATTGATATTAAAATAATAATGTGTTACACACATTTTCCTTTAACTAATCCCCTCAATCATGTCTCATACTTTTAAAATTAACTAAAAGTGCTATTTTCTTAATTTTTAGATTTCTTTTTGTTTACCTAGACTTGACATGGTCAGCCTACCATAATAATTAACAAAGAAGTTTAGAGAATTTCATAAACCCTTTCCTCTTTGGTTATCTATCATCTGCATAAATAAATAAGTATTTTTGGACATCTTTACACAAATCAATGAATGTATTAATGAAGAAAACGTGTTTTGATTAGTAATTGGCACTTTTTAAAGAAAATAAAAAAATAAATAAAAATTAAAGGAAATAAATGGCATCTAGCGGGCCAGCAAGGCGGTGGCAACTAACAGGTTACTAATTGTCTCCTGTTCGTTGCCGCCGCGATTTGGGCTACTTTTCACTTACGATCAGGTGGAGTGGAGCCACTTATTTGTTGTGCCAACGTTATTTTTATTGGGTCGGCAACGCGCATGTGACACCCTGAGGTTGCAGGCGCCCATAGGCTACGGTGACTGCTTTCCATCAGGCGGGCCGTATGCTTGTTTGCCACCGACGTGGTATAAAAAAAAAAAATAATAATAATTTTAATAATATAAGATTCTAAATTCATAATTAAATTAATACTTGTACCTCAACCTTATCCGTATGCGTAAGTAATTTGAATTCACTTCACGGAGTACTGTACGATTTCGGCATTATTTTAGGAACGTTACCCTGATATAGCCTTTCTAATGGTCTAAGAGCCAAAAGCCATAAAAATGTTTACATTGGCATTTTAATTTCAAAAGGTGACAAGTCGAAATACAAACGAGTGATTTTCTTCCCGAACACCCTAGTACTAAACTTTTTATTCCTTTTTGTGTTTCTTAAACAAAATATATCTTTACATCTGCATAGGGTTGTCAAAAATGTAGCAAGGCATTAAAAATCATCATCATCCCAGCCGCGTGACGTCCACCGCTGAACAAAGGCCTCCCCGCTGACAACTGACCGCTGATATTTCTGACAATAACGAAAGTCGATTTTTTTTTCAACTAGAAGTCCTAAAAACCTAAATATTTCATAATACCTATTGAATTTGAATAAGAAATACAGGGTTGCGTTTTGTAAAGTTACATTTTACAATTTCGCTGTTTGCCTCTCTAACGCACGCACTAATTGGCTAGAAAGAGAGGCAAACAGCAAAATTGTAACTTTTTAAACCGCGACCCTGGATAGCAAATTTCCGATTGTTACAACCCTACCCTACCTAATGTTTTTTTATTGCACTTGTAAATCTTCCAATAGTAGCGATGTCATTAGATATTGAACCTTAGTACAAACTGTATTACAGTGAAGTCAGATTTTTGTATAATGTAAGTAATCACTTACGCTCTTGCAACAATCGATGACTAATTACCTTATCTTTATGGCTTTTGGCTCTTAGACCGTTGGACAGGACATACCTACAGGTGTAGTGAGAAATTACTTGCCTTCGGAAACGTTCGTAAACACATGCTGTTTCAGGCAGTGTCACCGAGTCTGACTGAAGTAGCATGACAGCTATTACTGTCAGTCTCAGTGAGATAGACTGAAACAGCATGACGTTCACGAACGTTTCCGAAGGCAAGTCATTTCTCACTACATCTACGTGTGTTCCTAATAAACTTAGCGATAATCATTTGATTCTCTGTTTAGTCTTTTTAGACCAGATCTTAAAAACGGGGTGAATACCAAGTGTATTACCAATTTGAAGTCATCCTGTAAGTAAAAAGCACACAAATATTTTTTTTTTTCGATAAATTTTCTCGATGGTTATCATTTTTACAACCTAGCAACACTCCCAATATGTCCCACGTGCTACTAATCAGCGCACGACGCACGTACCGAAATAGATTTCCCACATTGAAATGGGTATTTCACGGTTAGATCTAGCAACCCCAAGGGTAAAGTGCGATTCGGAGAATTTATGTCTGATTTAGTGGGTAATCTCGGTTCTACGCGCCGCAACTGTCATCTTGGGAAATGCCGAGGTGGAGTGTCTTTTACAAGACGGGTAGGCGCGGAACGTCGTACTTATTCCCATTAGCTCTTTTATTATTTAAATTTTTGGTGCTTCAACAATGTACGTTTGTTTTCGAAATAGGATTTCTAATTTATTTGAAAGTCTCATGCTTCTTAATTTATGAATATAAACTACTTTTAATCAGATTATGTGACTAAGGTAATGGACGATTTGCGGTAAAAACTAATTAAAAATTCATCATTAGCTGCTAGTATGAAACGCTCACAGCGCTAGCTGCTAGCTAATAAATATAACGCTTTTAGATTATAAACTACAATTTTCTGGTTTATATACCTAAGTAACTATAAATATTATAAATCGTAAAGAATATTTAATTTTTAATAAAAATGTAAAACTTTGTGTACATTTATTTTTTTAAATAAATAACCTTGTTTTGTTTCTGATACAATAATAGTTTACGCGGAAGGAAAACAGGGTGCTTGCGAGGAAACCAAAAGATTTTAATGCTGGATTCCTGACCATATTTAGAGTATTTAGAGTATAAATTTCCTGGCTCCTATATTCATTCAGCTTGGTTTCAGAGATAATCAACCTTTTTTTGAAATAAGTTATTCGACGGAACTCGTCATTTAACTTCTTTTTGATTACAATGCTACCACAATGTGTTCAATTTTTTTTGGTAGAATTGACATTAGGTCTCATAATATTTTTTGTTTATTTTGATGTCTAGAATGCATGGTTAAAATCTTTCGGAATGCTCGCGAGCACCCTGTATTTTCGCTGGAAGACAACAAAACGGAATTCCCACTAAGTATATTATATTTAGGTAACTACTATTTTTCAAAGTAAATAACTGAGTTTTCCCGATTTTTCCACTTTCGTTAAACTGGATTGAAATTTCATCGCCTACACTAATATTTTATTATTTTCCTAGCTTTTAATGGTTTCATTTGTTTAATTTAGCGGCTTAATTCAGGCATCGTTTGGTACAAACACAAATCACCCACAAGGCCAGGAACAAAAAGTATGCTAATTTGGGTAAAGTTAGTAAATCACTACAAGATAAAAGCAGTAAATAACGACCACAAATTGTGTATTTTCAATGATACGAGAACTTCCCTTATCGGTTATCGGAGCGGACTCTGGTCGCTTTGTGGTGCAAAATTAATAATTTCTACCGGAAACAAAAGGTACTTAGTGTCATGTAAAGCCAGCAGCCTCAGCACATCTCGTGTTTGAAAGCAACTGGCAGCTAACCGTCTCTTTTCGATTGTTTTGTTTAAAAAGAGACGTGTAGCTGTGATGGTCTAAATGATTTCTAAAATTAGGAATGACTGAAACTTAAAGACTTAATGACAAAGGACCAGATGAGTTATGCGGCCCGGTACTCCAATTATATCGATTTTTGCAATAATTCGTACTATGACGTCATGTTGTATGAAAATCCATTATACCTACGAGCATTATGACGCACTTACGGCCCATTGGCGCACTTACCAAACAGGTGTGATAAAAAATTGTCATCATTATCATACATTTATAGTACATTGTGCATCAAGGAAGGTAAGTACGGAATTACTAACGAGAGTGTTGGTAATTCCGTACTTACCGTCTTATTTATCCGTCTTTATTCCGTACTTAGTGTCTTTTAAATACTCGAGTTAGTATTCCGCTTACCGACCGTGATGCATTTAATGTTTTTCATCACACTTGACGACAAAAAATAAGTTTTAAGACAAAATATTATTAAATGACGTACTTACATTTCTATTACTCCCTAGGGAATCAATTTTCTATTACTCCCGCTACGCATGCAAGCAATGGCGCGCTTAGACAACAAGTGTGATGAAAAAAATTTATCATCCTACAAGATTGAACACATTTTTATTACTTATTAGCAAATACTCTGCGCTACAATCAATGACATTGTTTCTAACAGAATAATCCAAAATTATGTTCGTTCTGAGTCTCTCGTTTTAATCAAACCCTCAAATTCATCAAATTCTCAATGGAACATTCAATTAAGTCAGTTTGCGATGTTCCTTAAGGGGCTATACTTCCTTATTAATGTAGTCTTGGAGGCGCCGATCGAACGGATTGGAGTTGGATTCGTTTATCTCGCCCGATGTCATCGATCCAGCTTATTACAATCCCCTGGCAACCTATTTTAGCTAGCTACATTCCATATCAGGACGCTTAGCCAAGTTGCCAATCGCTAACGCTTAGTAGCGTATCGTAGTTTTCCCTCTCTGTCACTCTTTCATATTAGTGCTACAAAGACCAGTTAGCTGCCTTTCGTTTACGATTGACGTTTAAGAGTTAGCGATTGGCAGCTTGTCTAAGCACCCATTTATAACGGATTTGCTAAGATGCTAAAAATATCTGAACATCTATTTGAGTTCCCTTAGACTTAAAAGAAGATAATCCTATCGTATATCGAGGTGCAAGGTGTAAATCATATTATACCTATACATTAATGAAAGCACACAGCAAAAGTTCCTACTTCTATAGAATAACTTTTTAAAACAACAAGAATACAGTAGGCACTAAATAAAGGTGCGATCCTACCAATGCTCAAAAAACGGTGACGTTACGAAATCGCAGTGACGCATCGTATCCGTAACGTTTTTACCGCATGCCCCCCCAGACCGCTGTTCAAAAACGGCGACCATACGGAATCGCAGTCATGTATCATAAAATGTTACGCCGCGGCCACGATATCGGTCTAAGGCGATCGGCTTAGTGGAAAACGTATGGTTCTCCCTCTCGTACCCATATCGGCATCCCGCTCCAACTCATGGATTCGCTCGCCGCTGGTCGCCTTAGACCAATGTCGTGGCCGGGCCGTTCGGTGTCAGGTACACGTACACATTTCGTTGGCTATTAATTATCCGCTTAGGTATAATCAAATGATTTTGAACGCTGCATCATTGCGTATTTTGAGCAGCGGTCTGGGGAGCATGCAGCAAAAACGTGACGGAAACGATGCGTCACTGGGGATTCCGTACCGTCGCCGTTTTTTGAGTATTGGTGCGGTCGCACCTTAAGGGTTAAGACACATTTATCAGCATGTGTACGCATTTTGTCTATAGAAAATGTCAGTTTAGTATGGGACTGCGTCCAGCTGTCCGCACGCGTACGCAGGCTTACACGTTTCATACTAAACAGCCAATGTTATTAAACAAAATGCGTACGCATGCTGATAAGTGTGTCTTCACCCTAAACACTCGCTCCTATCACTCCACAGAAAACATGCCTTTAAAAAGAAATTCAGCTATGCTATTCTCTTATTCACACATTCGACGCTGCGTTCGTCAACGAGCTCGACGTCGAGACAGCCGTGTCTAAAATCCTAGCTGTTTTATTTGACATTAGGAATCGAGGCTGTAAGCGAGGTTGTGGGCGAGTTCGTCGCTGTTTTCCGTTAGAGAATACGAAGTTCGTAAATTAAACGTCAAACTCTCGACGCAGTGTAGTTCCGGCTCAGGCCGCATTCGTCGCCGAGCACTAGTGTCGTTTACAGTACATTAGTGAATATCATTTTTAGGCTCGATGCTGCCGCAGCGCTGACACAGCGCTGACAGCAAGGCGGTTTCCTTAGTGAATAACACTGCAGAAACAGTACTTTTAATCATCTCATTTATTTGAATGAATCATATAAAATTATATTATCACATGCCGAACTTTAGGCTCTCGGGAATAAGATGGAATAAACTTTCAACACGACTGCATGGTTTTAATTAATGGAAAATTAAATGTGGTTCGGTTCATTAAAAGTTTGGCTGAAACTATCGTAGTAGATACTCGATAATAATATATCTACGATTGAGCGTCGAGAAAGTTCGAACTGATATTTCTTTTTAATATTACTCTGAAGAGGGTCGCTAATACCATTTACAGCGAGGAAACTCTGTCGATAGGGACGATTTATGGTGTTTATTTATAATGTGTTAATGTACGAAGACATAGCTATACATATAACATTAGGTAACAAATAAAGGTTATACAAAATATATACATATTTTAGTATGTAGGGTTAGTTGTGGAACATTGATACAAACGGACACAATGAAACTTTGCGATATCTCGGAAACCTGACCTTAACGGCTAGCCCCGTCTATCAAACAAGGACGAGCTTAGGAACACTCCACAACTCCCCAGGGTGCGAGCGACGATCGCAGAAGGAGCACGTCGCTACATACTTCAAAGCGAATTGAACCAGGAAAAGTAACAATTTTTATTTACATTTTGTAATTTTTTGCAAGAATACAGAGAATATTTTGGTAGTATTTATATTTTTGTCGTATTGTTTATATATTCAAGTTTATCTTAAGCTAAATAATTTTAAAATTAGTTCAAGTTTTGACCTTGTTTTTTATTTAGTTTAAAATAATACCCTGGTGTCTCACAATGAAACATTTTTATGTAATGTACAATGAAACAGGTCCATGTTTCGTAGTGTACTGTATAGTTTTATTGTAAACCGAATGTGAAATTGCAAAAGGTTACTATTCTACGAGACTGTTCATTTAAACATGTTCATGTTTAGCACCTCATTATCAACCTATTAAGGCCCACTTGTATAACCTAGGGTTAAACATTGACCAGTGACAAATTTTGTATGTACAATAAAATGATGCTTTTGGCTCCTGCTGGTGAATACCTGGTAATGTGGCTAAACCCGGGTGGTACAAGAGAGTCTAAGTAGTACATTTTTAATATTTTTGTTGACTAGTATAATTATATTATTTATTATAAAATAATATATTAAATATTTCGTAAAATTATATGCAATTATATGCATAGTAAAATTACATTAAAACATAACATTTTTCGGTTGCTGAATGCGCCAATGTCATAAAGATTCGTTAATAAATTAATCTTCCCAAGAATCGTTTTTTTTTACTAAGAACAACCACATAATATATAAAAACCTATTTGGCTACTGTTTATGTAACTCTGTTTCAATGTTGGTTACTCGTGATATTTTTTGTTTACAATGAAACAGCTCACGGTGTTTCACTGAACATAATTTATTAGTACACATTGAAACAATACACTTTTTTCAAAAACATTTTAAGAATATATACGCAATTTTCACAACTAGAGCCAGTTTTTTACACGCCAAGAATGATGACTATTAGTCTATTTTATGGCAAAATATACGATTTTTAAACGGTTTTTATTAACTTCACCGCGTATCAACTGTCGTCGATGCTTCAAATCTTGTGATCGGTTTTTCGACCACTTCTACTGCACCGAAATCAATAAAATTTGGAACTCTTATCAAGTCCCCATGACATTGCAATATTATAATATTTTTATCCTTGTGTCCTCAAAGCCTGATGCTGCAGACGTACTGCCTTCCTTAACCGAGAGTGTTAGACACATGAAAATGAAAGTATAGCATGTTTGGCATAATCAAATACTAACAGCCTGATCTTGACTTCCAACTCCTCACTCCTGATGCTGCAGTACTGCCCACAATAACCACTAGGTTTATCTTTTATCGATATCTTGATTTTAAAGAAGTTCTTTAGATGTGAAGTATATAGGTAGAAAAGAAACATGCAAATTTAATACTAACGTCCAACTCCTCAAATCTGATACTCCAGTGTTACTGCCTGCCACAACCGGTAGGTTTAGCGATATGTAGATTTTGAAGTACTGCTTTAGATATTTGGTAGAAACATACGGACTCAATTATCATGATCATCATCATATCAGCTGAAAGACGTTCACTGGTGAATATAGGCCTCCCCCAAAGATTGCCACAAGGACCGGCCCCGTGCCACCCGTATCCAGCGACTTTCACCAGGTCATGAGTCCACTTTGTGGGGGGGGGGGGGGTCTACCCACGCTGTGCCTTCCGGCACGTGACCGCCACTCGAGAACCTTACCGCCCCAACGGCTATCGTTTCCACGCGCGACGAGCCACCCACTTCAATTTAGCGATTCGAAGAGCTATATCGGTTACGTTGGTTCTGCTGCGGATGGTCACATTTCTAATCCGATCTTGCAGAGAGACTCTTAACATAGGCCTCTCCATTGCCCTTTGGGTGACTTTGAGCCTTCTTAATGAGGTACATTGTACACGAACTGAACATTACTGAGGCCCTCCAGCTGATAGACTCATGGGGTCACGGCTGATAGCGTGAGTGGTTCGCGTAGGGCGAGCCGTCGGGCTCGCGGCCCTCCAGCTGATAGAGTGACTGCGTGAGTGATTCGCATGGGGCGAGCCGTCGGGCCTGCAGCACTCCAGTTGATAGAGTGACAGCGTGAGTGGATCGCGTAGGGAGAGCCGTCGGGCCTGCGGCCCTCCAGCTGATAGAGCGACAGCGTGAATGAATGGCGTAGTACGAGCCGTCGGGCCTGCGGCCCTCCGGCTGATAGACTCACAGCGTGAGTGGATCGCGTAGGGAGAACCGTCGGGCCTGCGGCCCTCCAGCTGATAGAGTGACAGCGTGAATGAATCGCGTAGTGCGAGCCGTCAGGCCTGCAGCCCTCCGGCTGATAAACTCACAGCGTGAGTGGTTCGCGTAGGGCGGGCTGTCGGGCCTGCGGCCCTCTAGCTGATAGAGTGACAGCGTGAGTGGATCGCGTAGGGAGAGCCGTCGGGCCTGCGGCCCTCCAGCTGATAGAGTGACAGCGTGAGTGGACCACGTAGGGAGAGCCGTCGGGCCTGCGGCCCTCCAGTTGATAGAGTGACAGCGTGAGTGAATCGCGTAGAACGAGCCGTCGGGCCTGTGGCCCTCCAGCTGATAGAGTGATAGCGTGAGTGGATCGCGTACGGCGAGCCGTCGGGCCTGTGGCCCTCCAGCTGATAGAGTGACAGCGTGAGTGGATCGCGTAGGGCGAGCAGTCGGGCCTGCGGCCCTCCAGCTGATAGAGTGACAGTGTGAGTGGATCGCGTAGGGAGAGCCGTCGGGCCTGCGGCCCTCCAGCTGATAGAGTGACAGCGTGAGTGGATTGCGTAGTGCGAGCCGTCGGGCCTGCGGCCCTCCGGCTGATAAACTCACAGCGTGAGTGGTTTGCGTAGGGCGGGCTGTCGGGCCTGCGACCCTCTAGCTGATAGAGTGACAGCGTGAGTGGATCGCGTAGGGAGAGCCGTCGGGCCTGCGGCCCTCCAGCTGATAGAGTGACAGCGTGAGTGGACCACGTAGGGAGAGCCGTCGGGCCTGCGGCCCTCCAGTTGATAGAGTGACAGCGTGAGTGGATCGCGTAGAACGAGCCGTCGGGCCTGTGGCCCTCCAGCTGATAGAGTGATAGCGTGAGTGGATCGCGTAGGGCGAGCCGTCGGGCCTGCGGCCCTCCAGCTAGTGACAGCGTGAGTGGATCGCGTAGGGCGAGCAGTCGGGCCTGCGGCCCTCCAGCTGATAGAGTGACAGTGTGAGTGGATCGCGTCGGGAGAGCCGTTGGGCCTGCGGCCCTCCAGCTGATAGAGTGACAGCGTGAGTGGATCGCGTAGTGCGAGCCGTCGGACCTGCGGCCCTCCGGCTGATAAACTCACAGCGTGAGTGGATCGCGTAGGGCGGGCTGTCGGGCCTGCGGCCCTCTAGCTGATAGAGTGACAGCGTGAGTGGATCGCGTAGGGAGAGCCGTCGGGCCTGCGGCCCTCCAGCTGATAGAGTGACAGCGTGAGTGGATCGCGTAGAACGAGCCGTCGGGCCTGTGGCCCTCCAGCTGATAGAATGATAGCGTGAGTGGATCGCGTAGGGCGAGCCGTCGGGCCTGCGGCCCTCCAGCTGATAGAGTGACAGCGTGAGTGGATCGCGTAGGGCGAGCAGTCGGGCCTGCGGCCCTCCAGCTGATAGAGTGACAGTGTGAGTGGATCGCGTAGGGAGAGCCGTCGGGCCTGCGGCCCTCCAGCTGATAGAGTGATTCCGTCAGACCTGCGGTCCTCCGGTTGGTAGACTGAGAGAACGAGTTTATATTTTATAGTCTCAAAATTCGACTTGTATATTGAGTACAATTAAAAAAATTTAACTTGATTTTCTCAATAAACCAAATTGATTGCTATATTCCTTATTGTCAGGTCTCTGTTATTTAAGGTACTTATTGTATAAATAACACGTCCATTTGAGACACTTCGGGTATTCAAGCTTAGGTGCATTAACCACGCCCAGCCTTTGGTTTTCATTTGTCGATCGAGATATTTAATAACATTTTTTAGTGTCGGATTTTTAAAAATATCTATTCAGCAGGGATTCGCCTCTCGTTACACATAAAATAATGTTCATTACGTTTACATATGTGTCGTGATTCGTGATGAAAGCGCGAGAGTATAAGCGCTACTTAGCATGCATAATTTGTATTACAGTATAATTATAAACAACATCTTTGATCTAGAATAAGTAGGTATAGTATCGGAAATTATCTTAACAATTGCACTAAAAACTTGAAAATAAAATAAGTAAAAAAAGTTTTAAGTTAAACGGTTTTTATTGCACCAAAAACTAGAAAATAAAAATTTATTGTATATAACCCAGATGCTACTTTCTGTAGATTACTCACGTGAAACTATTATCACTGTAGGTAGTCTTCCCAAGTCGGATGCTGAAAGCCACGTTTAGCCTCTATGTCAGTGGATTAAGCGTTACCTAATCGGAAACTTTTACCAAACTAAAATAAAACCGTGGGGCGTTATTATAAAGAAACGTACAAGTTCAAAATATGTAATTGTAGCTTTAATTTTGCAATTAATCATCCATCTGTTCCATCACTTCTACAACAGAAGTAAATAGCTTTTATCAAGGCCAGAACAAAACTTATTACACTATTTCTGTCTCCATTCTGTGATTTATATGTGTGTTCTTAAATATATAGTAACTTAATCACAATTGCGTACGCCCCACGTTTTTATTTTAGTTTGGTAAAAGTTTCCGATTAGGTAACGCTTAATCCACTGACATAGAGGCTAAACGTGGCTTTCAGCATCCGACTTGGGAAGACTACCTACAGTGATAATAGTTTCACGTGAGTAATCTACAGAAAGTAGCATCTGGGTTATATACAATAAATTTTTATTTTCTAGTTTTTGGTGCAATAAAAACCGTTTAACTTAAAACTTTTTTTACTTATTTTTTTACTTTCAAATTGGCTGAGATAGGACTGTTTAAAAAGTTGAATGTTTCATTGATGGCAATAGTTTAAGTAATATGTTTAACAATAAAACATACGTACACAATAAAACAACATGATATTTATGTTGTCACAAAGTGTATGATATCTGTCGTGGAGATGCCCAGGACCCTCCCGCGTTCGCCTGGGTTGCAGTCATACTACTAGGGCACATAAAACATAACTTTTTTTGCAATATGTAGCAGCTATCGACGACATTGTTAGGTTACAATGAAACTTGGGTTGTATACAATGAAACAGTCTTTCGGTTTCATATATCTTTCAGTGGTATTATTAATCATTTAACAAATTGGAATCCTACTAAACTAAACCTACTCCAGCCTACCGTTATTATTAACTTTCCTTTATTTTGTATTCATTGCAAGCGTTCTTATATATATGTTACATATAACACAGTTCCAATGTTGGTTAAGTCTGTTTCATAGTTCATTGGATTTATTACATCTGTTTCAATGTAAAAATTCAGGTGTTTCATTGAATACATGCACGAGGACACAATGAAACAAATCTCATTTTTTGTTTAAAGTTGCATAACACATATACTATTGAAAATAAGTAGAAACCAAGAATGCGATTCGATAGCCAACTAAATTGTTTATCTTCGAATATAATATCTCACTCGTAACTTCAAGAACACCAGAGATACAATGGTTTGAAATTTTAGTTGTGTCATTGTTCCACAACTTACCCTACACTATCATCACTATCATTTCCACTGTCCACTGCGTTTACCAAAACGCACACACTACATACGAGTATTTACACTACGAGTATTATACAGGTTGCTCGCGAGCATTCCAAAAGATTTTAACTATGCATTCTAGGCATCAATATAAACAAAAATTATTATGAGACCTAATGTCAAATACCACAAAAAAACTCTCTTTTTTTTACTTTTTGAATACTTTTAACATTTCCAGTACTTTTTATCATAACAACAATTTGTTATGATAAAATGTGAATAGAGAATGCTTTTATGTGCAAGTACACATAGTAAAATGTTATCAAGCTTCACCCTGCCCAAGCATTTTTAACAAGAAATTGAATTCAATTAAACACACTTTAAATTATACTTTGTGCTAAAATTGTATTAATTGTGGTAGAATTTATTTTTTAAAATTTGATTGCACTGTAAAAATACAGATTTAACAAGCGAACTTAATGCCTTAAAGCAATTTCTATTAAACAACCTACAAGCCAAACAGAAAAACATTATTGGTGCGGAATGTGAAGAGTACTTACTTAAATACAATATGAATATGTAATAACGTACTAATATTTTATCTAATTACATAAATTTTACAATAATCACCAAATTAGAAAAAAAATAAAAAATCCAACTAGAACCGATGTCTACAAGATCCCATCATTAGACGCTGACTTGGTACCAATGGGGAAAAGAGTTATTACCCGACCGATAAAAAAAAATCGGTTCACGAATCTTTCTCAGAGATAGGTATCGAGTAACATACATACAATAAAGTTGAATTAAGAACTACCTTTTTTAAATTCAGTAAATGAAACATGAAATTGTCAGATAAATTAAAGTACGCAAATACAAACGAGCGTAATATAAACCACAGCTAACCCTTCAACGGTAATCAGTAACCACAATAACTTCTAATGAACCAATCGAGTGTATTATTTCCGATAACAATGTACTTATTTTCATATCATTTCCTGTTTTGTATTGAAATTATTATTTATTTATAGCGTTATTTGGATTCCCAGGTTCGAAACATATGCACAATTAAAATTATATATTTACAGTTAACATTTAAACGAAGTTTCATAATGAAGCGTACTTTTATACCCGTCGATTAAATTATAATCTGTGTATTAAGATTTCATATAACATACTGAAATATCTCTTTTTTTATTCCTTCAATTTTCAAATCATGTTATGCGAAAAACGAAATAAAATAAAATATGATTATCATTAGTTCGATAACTTCGTAACGTAAGTGCTTAAATAAAATTATAAACACAAAAATACATAAAAAACAAAAAAAAAATGTAATAACAATAACAAAAAGTAGTCGCTTAAATTGTGCCATAGATATCAGGAATACCGATTTACTTTAATTATAGGCCTCGCTCTCTCGACAAAAAAATTGCCGTGCCCAACAGGGTTATAATGTCTCTGTAACTTACCTACCGTGTAACACATTGTAAACCACATTATAAGTGCAATAAAGATTGAGTATTGAGTAAAAAAATAAACAGGGCAACTTTGAAAAATCGTTTCCATTGAAAGCACGGGTATAAAGTACTAACTTGAGTTACTTTGTCACATCAAAACTCTGAAAAGGATTGTCACATTCGGTTCGTGGCGCTAAGCTTGAGATTTGGTATCACTCGTATATTTATTTCGGTTCATTTCCCCCGTCGAGAATGATCACTCCTGTTGAGATTCTTCTGGGAAATTATTTATTATTAACGTAGTTCACTTCCTTAGTCATCTATTGGGTGTAGTGATGTAGTATAAGGTTACCTATGAAATTAGCGGGTTTGGTCATAGATTCGATTTTGTCTTTAATTTTATTATCTAAGTTAATATTTTTTTCAATAGTGCTCTGTGTAACAAAGGTTTTTATACACTAATAATAGTTTTTTAAAACAACTCTATACTACTCATGTAGGTACTTTGTTTCATGAAATAGAGATATATAAAACATGCATGGGAAGTGTCTAATAATACTGTCAAAATTTGAGTTATTTTAATTTGAAGTTCAAAAAATTATAAATAATTATTTCATTGTACGAAAAATAGACTTTTAGCAAATGACCTAATATTATTGTCAAGAATATACCCAGTAGGCTTAGAAAATTACATACATACATACATACATCGTCAGCCTATGATAGTCCACTGCTGAACGTAGGCCTCTCCAAGTAACTATTCGGTTAGACGCATTATATAGAAGGTAAATGCCCATAATCGCCAGGCTGCGCAAGCGGATTGGCGATCGCTGTAATGTGTCCACTATGATGACGCTGCTGACCATCATCAATCTTTTATCAAATAATGATCAGTGACACTTCAACCCCTTAGTGGACTCTTACGACACCCGCAGGAGGAGTTGGGGTGGTGACAAATGTATTCTTACTGCCGTCATCACACGGCTGAAAATGATGATGCTAGGAAATGATTGGTGGCAGTATATCGCCACGAGATACGACTATCCGTTCCTCTTTTATTAAAATAGCAAAAAACGGGTAGTCTAAATAACTCGTGATGACTTACTATCACACCAATCATGTGATAAGCCTATAGCCTGGGACATTCTGAATTGTGTTTCTTTTCATGCATTATTTACATATAAGTCATTCTAATATTTCTATTAAACACTTAGAATCGTGTACCTATACGCTTTAGTGCCAAAATTTAATGTTGTGATCGTATATTCCCAATGTTGCCCCTATCAATATTTATTTCAAAATGAAATCTTGAATATTACATGTCACTTGTGATATCCGATTGTATACGGGAACATTAATAATCATCAGATCTTATTAATTCATTGTTGACATACGTGCCGGAATAGTTGATTTATTTAACTTCAACCGTACATATCGATAACAAGTCTCACTAGTAAATTAACTAAGTACCACTTATTGGAAAAGCCATTTTACCCAGTCAATGACTTTATCAACATTTGAAATAAATAATAATAGACATTTTAGTACCTTTGTAATTCATATTTATACACATTTGTTAGTATTAAGATTTACATTTTATTACTTTTTATTTGTTATAACTGATTGATAGGTACCCCTACCCCTAGTACCAGATTTTTATTTTTGTATTTTTATTATATTTAATTTCATTGTTTATAATTGTGCTATAATTTGTTTGCTTACAAGTTTTTACTACCTAGTAAGTAATATAATTTTTCATTATTATTGAACGTTCAATATACGACTAGTAATATAAGCAAAATGTACTACATACCTACTTATACGAAACTGGTATATTGAGAATAAAGAAACTAAACTAAACTATCAATGTAGGGAAATGTCGGGTTGCGTTCGTACTCGTATTTGAAAAAAACTATTACATGTTCCCCCGGTAGAATTTCCCCGGGCATTTGCCCATGGGAAATATTTACGAATATGGGACTGATCCTACAGCTCATCTCTAGTTGCGTCGTTAGGATGAGGCAGAAACCGTTTTGATTTCTTTGTCGGGAGTTCGCGTCAAATGATGAAAGTTTCTCTTTTGCCTTTGTCCAACAGTTAACGGCTTAGAAAATGTAATTTTGGTATTCATACGTTTTCGTTTCAAACTCAATGAGTTTATAACAGACGTTTAACTTAAGCTGCGGATATTTTTTCTTGGCTCTGTAAGTCATACAAGCATTTTTTGAATATTTTATTCTACCACTTTGTCCGTGTGATTGATATGGTATAACTAGACAAAATAGCAAATTTTTTGTAATAAGGGTCACTAAATTATGCTGCGGATAGACAGATGGACATGGCGAAATTATAAATAAGGGTTCCCTGTATACTAGGGAACCGTAAAATGTGCTCGATACCTACAAAAATAGTAAAAAAAAAAACTCAGCTATTAATTTCATTCCGTACATTTTTTTATGTAGCAGCGCAACACAAAAAATCTCTAATACTACTCGTAATTAATATACTTTTCAAGACACATTTCTGTGCACAAAATGGTTCGGTATGTAAATGATAATTGTATGACTTGACTGTACATAGTCTCAGTTTTATAGCTCTGGTTGTTCTGATCGGTAACGCACACGGTCGTGAAATTTCTATGATAATTCAAGATGTCTGCCGTTCATGGAGCGGAATGTATTCGCATAGAAATGTATTAATTTTGTTGATTAGTAAAAGTTCATTTTGTTTTCCTTATAACATAAATATTCCTCAGATCTCTATCATGCTTCTGAATAGCGAGTTCAGAAAATTGGTTCAATTTAATCCGATATTAACAAAATGTTGACAGTGAAGTTACTTTTCTACTTCAAATCCCAATAAGGAAATTTATAGTTTTTCGCAAATAATTATGGTCCTTCGTTATGGTTATTTTCTGTGTTTATTTTTAATTGTTTATCTATTACATTAATTGTCCATTACCCACGACATTACATAAATAGGCCTCATTTGCTTTTTGTATTATAATGGTCCATTATTCCATTATTTATTCATCAACTTTGCTCTGTAAAGTTTGTAAATAAGTGTTTGTCACAAAGGTGTCAAGATACCTATCTTGGTTTGATCATTACATAGCTTAAAATTGTTAAGATACGAATTGTAAATTTTGAATATTGGTATACAATGCTTTGGATTGCTACAGAGGAGCATTAAATTTACAACTCCATTTACTTTGTTCATAATGGTTGTCTGTCCCATCTCAATCGTAATCTTTTATTGAAACTATTGTTCACCATATCATTTTATTTTCATGAACACTACTACTAACAATAAACTGTTTCCTCATACCCAACAAAGGAATCACATTAAACTTGAAGATATAAATAATAATCGCCTTACTTGGCTTTTATTCCTTCACATTAGGGTTGTATTTTGTTATGTCACGCTGATAAATACAAGAGAGGAACATCTGAAGAGTCTCTGAGCCAGAAAATTGGAACTGGAGATATTGGAACAATTCATGCTTAGAGTACTCTCACTGTATATGTACTTTTACGTGTTAGGTATAGTGCAAATGCCGTTCATCAGAAACGATTTAGTAAGATTAGGATTAGCGAATGAATAAATTAGGTCCTTTAGCTTAAAGTTTTTGCTTTTCCATGCGTGTCTAATGATGAAATAATGTAAATGAAAATTGTCAGTTTACACATAGACGGTAAGCTCAAAAAAGTTAAATAAGGTTAAATAAATAGAAAGAACACGTTTAACCACAAACAATGTGAGTTTTATAAACCTTTATTTAACTTATATGTACGTGTACGTAAATATACGTGAGTTTAATCGCTTAGTTATAGTTATAATGTCTCACGAAAATTTAAATTGAATTACATAATATATAATTATGTTTATCCGGGTGGAACTTGTAACTGAATTTAGAACCAGTAATTTCCGTGTATTTAAAATATAAAATTAACAAATAAATCACTATTTGTGACCGTAATTTTATGAGCAAAATACTTTAATAAGTATTTTAAATAAAGTTTTAAGAAGTACGTTTGATTCTTTCGAAAAAAATATATTTCAAAACACTCCCTGTCGTCTTACAAAAGTTAGTAACACAAGAAATGTAACAATATTTAGAAACTGTCAAGAATCTTCCCTAAAACCTAGGGCTTGTGTCCCACGGCAATCCACAGAAGACAAGTATTGTTATTGTTTGAGACGACAACAAACGGAGGCATGTTTGAAAAGTTCAAAGGCTGGCTTTGAGATCATATTTTAGTGACATTTCTATATAGAATCGGAGAAATATTACAGTACAATAAGTTTAGAGATGGATGCAAGACAGAACAGTAATTATTATATAAATACCGAATAAAAATGATTCTAAAGAAGTGATAGTTCTGTTTATTGCAATACGACTTTACTTATAAACGCTTTCCTCTTCGCATCAATATCTCCATAAATGAACAACAAAAATAAACCTTACCTGTCTGTAAGACAGTTACATCATCAGAACACTCAAAGACCACGTTAGTGGCTGCTGGCGAGGTAGGCATAACTACACATGAACACTCTTCGTTCGTGGCGTTCACAATCTAGAGATTTCCAATGTCACACGAGGTTAATTGGTTAGTCCATACATCGTCGACACTATTATTCGTTTTACCTCGTGTTAATAGCCTAACTCTGGATTTACAAGTGGACCGATGTCATACGATTTTGGTTTCCTTTACACTCATTTGTATTATATTTTGTAAATACACTGCTAGGTCCATTTTCAGGACTACAACTTTCTTCGGGGTAAATTTCACCTGCATTAATACAGTAGTTTAATTAAGTATGGAATGATATGTACCTTCAGATGAACGTCCTTTTACGTTTTAGTATTACTAATTAAATAATCAGGTACGATACACACGAAAGAACAACAAATACACGGAAGAACGATTAATTTTAGATTTCATTCATTTTATTGGATTTTTATCAAAAAAATCATAAATCTTACTGCGAAATATTGTGAATCGATCTGAACAATGTTCATAACGTATATCCTCGAGCTTAGTATAGTCCCATTTACATAACTCTGACTTAAATTATCTTGTCTTGAATATTAGATCTTACGAGAGTGTACACTTAAGTGCAATTTATATGACTTCTGTACGATCTCGGGATTCGATTTATGACGCAACGTCACGATGGAGTTACATATCGCGTTATACAAGTAATGGAGCTTTCAGATCTCGAGTGTGATATGACATTTTATTGCATTTTATGGATTATGTCAAGCGAAATGTATCATTTTACCGGGTGGCATTGGTACATTCATTGAAAGAGTGTAGCGTAAAGTCTTATTGGAATACGTTGAAGTAAAACAAATCAAATTATTTTAGTAAATAGGTAGTCTGATTTAGGTTTTTACGTAGATAGTCATACTACTACTAGGTACAACTATATGTAAGGCACGAACAAAGTAGTTGCAAATATTATTATTGCTGATAATATTCGATAATATTAGTAGGAAACATTTTTTCTTTTAATGTGATTATTAAACGAGAACTCATTGAACAGATTCTAGAACTTCTTTTACCTTCCACTTAACTATAAGTGTTATCACTAGAGAGTTTATTTAGATATAAACTATGTAATTTAGGCGAAGTAGATTAGACATTTAAAAATAAACTGTTAGTTTTAAGGAATTATTGCAATACCCTACCAGGGTCCATGTATTGTATTGCTAAATGTATACTACACATTGGATGCAAATAAAGATCTCTCTCTCTCTGTCTCTATAACTAGCGACTGGCCACATCAATAAAGCACATCGACACCGCCAACCAAACCATCGTGAGTATCATGAAATTTAAGACAAACTAATTTTGTCATGAGTATCACAGGCAGATAGTGTTAAATGTCTTGCTAGTTAAAATGTAAATGGTGATTACCTATTTTTGAAGGAAATTATAGTTATTTTGTTGTTTATTAAATGAAAAAAATGAATCAGGATATCTTTGTTTCTACGTATTTATTCTTTAATGTTTTAGTATAAAGCAGTATTTATTAAAATATGTGCAACTAATTTGTTAGGACACTATATATTAAATACATTATAAATATTAGAGAATTTAAGTCGGACGTTGGTGAATTAGGTCTTTTTAGATTTTTTATTTGTTATTTAAGCCTTTTTTATTTTTAGTAATTGTACTTTGTAGTGATATTTTATAAGATTGACCTATAAGATTAGTTAATAATTTAATTTAGTTTTGCTATCTAGTACATTATTTGATATTAAGTATCCTTTAGATTAATTTGGAAAGGACTTGTAGAAACAATATACTTAAACATTCTTTTATGGTATTTTTTCTCTGGTACATGTTATCTAATAGAAGAGGATATTGATGTCACTTTAAGTTTAAAACTGTGAACAGGCAGTATTACATAATGTCAAGTGCAAATTGTGGTGTGTTCGCAAGTCATTTATTCCCTTGAACCTAGATAAATCACCCGGCCATACATATAATCAGTGTACGCATTACCATGCTGTCTCGCGGGATACTCATATAAATTCCTAGGGCCGCGGTTACACTAACTCATGATATCAGCTAAAATGATGATGACAATTTTGTATCTTTACAAAAAAAATGTGCATTTTTTTTCTAATATGTACCTACTTGAATTGCATGCTTATCAACGTTCCGACATATTATTATGAAAGATTACGACATAAGTCTCAGCAAATATCAAAGAATGAAATTATAAATAATTGTCAATTACATGCAATATATGTATATGTACGTATATTTATTGTATATTTTAACTATATGTGTATTTTATGTACGAAGTTAGCTTAGTAAGTATTTAATTGTTATTTGGTACTCTAATACATTCACCACAGTACACTTGTATGTTTGTCTATCTTTTGCTTCCTATACGCAACTCCTTTGCTCAAAGGTTAACTGGAAGAGATCCCTTACAGGGATAAGTTCGCCTTTGTACCTGTCAAATTTACTGTTATTATGTGTATTTTTACCTGTGTTTTGTGTACAATAAAGAATTTACATACATACATACATACAATATCGTCGCTGTTTCATGTGTTTTATTACTACTTTACAGGAAACACAAAAAACTGCTTATTTTGAATCTTGTTCACTCAAATTAGGCCAATATTTTATTTTGATAAATATGTTCAGTTTCACGTATTTTAATGTCTTTTCTAAAAGTAAGTCTCAATTTTTAACGAGAAAAATTAATATTACCAATAATATGTCACATAGCCGTTTTTGTTTCAGTCGTCCAAAGGCTCTATGTGTCTTATTTTAACTTGGTTTTTTAACTAGTTACAAAATTGGACACATCTTGGTAATATTTGTCACATAGTTATTTTTATGAAAGATATGGTTCTTCAATAATACAAAAATACATGTTTCAGTAATAATAGTCACAGGAAAATTTCGCCAAGTGTCGTAAGACTTTTTGTCTAAAGCATAGTGTACGAACGCGATGTATCGCTATGTGCGGAAAAGTACATATCGGGCCTTATTTGTTCTTATTTAATTTATAAAAAAATCCCGCTATGTGCCTAAAACCACATAACCGGTCCCATTATAAAAGTCACTCATAGTTATATAAAACAGCCATGTGATTTTTGCGTTTTTAGTAATAGAATTCAATATAATTATGTATATCACATAGCTAATTTTCATAAATCATAAATCCTGAACTATTAAACATAGCCTCACCACTGTTTTTGGAGCGTATAGATATTGAAATTAGGTTAAAAATGGCGTTAAATCAAAAAATCTAAAAAAACACATAGCGAGTTTTGTAGGCACAGCGACGATATATTTTTAGATATACTGAAACACTGAATGTGTCTTATGTCTGAATGAATAAAAAGACACGCGAAGGTTGATTACCTTTATCTCATCCTGAAAACGCAGTAGTATTTTAGAGGCGTAGAAGAAGGGCGTTTCAGGAACGCACGTCTTCGGTGTCGTAGACGCTGCTTGTTGCATTTATTGCGATCTTCTATACTGGTTCACATGCTATGAACCTAAGAGATCCGTGGACCACACACCTTTAGATACCTAGAAATTCGTATTTACACACAAAATCGGCATCTTAGGGACATCTGGTGAGCCAGCGGTACGTGGTAGTTCGAATCCCGCAGTAGAACAAAAAATACATACTCTGGAAAATCGAACTCAAACCGGTGCAAATTACTTACTCTTTCAAAAACCTACAATCTAACCAAAAAATAAAACAGGTAAATGAAAATATTATTTTAATTGTATTTTGATTAAAATTATGTCAAATTCAATAATGAAACATCAACTATTTCACTAAGAACTATAACCACATGCCTACAAGGTTCCTATCCAAAGTACAGTCGGGTTCAAAATTGCATGGATAGTTTATGAATTAATTAATTCGTAAAATCGTCCACGCAATTCTGAACGCCACTGTTCGTAAGCCTCAGCAATTTTTTTAACTCTACGCTAATAGACAAATTTCCATTTTAATTAGCAAATTTTGACATAATGTAGGCATGATGATAAAAATTAAATCTCGCTACTACTAACTTTGTCCCATTTTAAATTACATATTCAACTGTCCTTGCCGCTGAGTGTGTTTTTTCCTTTTTGTTTTTGGATGTTTGAGCAGAAAAAATCGTGAGAGTCCGAAGTGGCTACAGGACTGGGCTGTAGCCAAACCATGAGTTGGAAAGTAAAGGATACGTTAGGATAGGTACGTAATGCATTCTTTCACGCTCGCACTGACATATTTATTATTGGAGCGAGCGCGATAGCCTGCTTTACGTACGAGTAAAACCAAAAGTTACCGATACTAGCAAAGTCATGGTATGTCTACTGTGTCGACGAGTCTCGCAAAGCTGCCACTAATCAGGTTTGCAAGTTATCGAGTGGGATGTTTGAGGTTCCAAGTACTGACTTCGGTCCCCAGATAACACACTGGAATAAAGATTGGACATTTCCTCAACTTTCGTCTCACATACGTGTAGTCTGACCAGTTTCGCAAAAAGAGGGGTCATATTTATGAACATACATATCACAACGTTTGAAAATCGGTGACTGCTTTTATTTAAAACCATTAATGTATTTAAATTAAACTATTAAAAAAATATTATCAACGTAGAAAACATTGTTCAGCCGTAATTCTTGCATTCTATCGACGGCTTACTCGAATATGAATCGATCTTAATCGATTCATATTCGAGTAAGCCATAATATGATCGATTATGAATGTGTCTAGGTTCTATAAAACATGTTATGCATACCTACTTACTTCAGTACCGTAAATAATAAATAATTGTTAATACTTATTAACAAAGTTCACAATATTTTATATATAACTAATTATTACAATTACGTATATTTTATTTTTGTTTAATTTGATTACATATAACTATATCCCGCACCACAGCTTTATTTTCTATTTGGGCTGATGGTTGACTGGTAGAGAATGCCCTCTGGAATTAAATCCGCCCTTTGTACGCATACATTTTATTTGTGCAATAAAGATTAAATAAATAAATAAATGGTGTAATCGTTTACTTAACTAGTATTCACATGTCTAAATCACACTGGTTTAATTGTGACTCACACTACACTGGGGCTAGGTTACCTTAGGTTACTACGATACTTAGGCTACCTTTATTCTCACCGGAGAGCTCGATCAGATAGACCGACATACAGATTGGGGCTTAGCATAAATCATCCTTGAATATGCTTACCAGTTAGCATGAATTAAATAAAACAACAGCCATATAGATGACGCCTTACTTACCTACAGGATGATTACGTAACGTTTTACACGAACAATCCGGATTCCGCGGGCGGGCGGTTGACATTCTAATCATCCTGTATCTCGGTTAGGGTTGGCAGTACCTACCGCGAAAATTTACGGGCGTACTCATCCCCTCATCTAACTTAATTAAGTAAACAGAGCCGTAAAAATATTTATCATTATTATTGTGTAAATTGCGTACAACCCAAAAAGGAATTGCTTATCAACGTTTTTGTGTTTTTTAATCATTCTTTTTTTCTTTTTATTTTGCTGTGCCAATATATTTTACTTTTCATCTATTATTTATCAGAGTTTATTAATCAAACAAGAAAAAACATTTGCATCTTCAAATAAACAGTTTTAACTACTGAATTTAAATTATCGTGACATAATGGTTCAACTCACGTATTCAACCAGGTCTTGCTGTACCGGGAGTAAGAATACATTTTGTCACCACACCAACCTCTTCCCGTGGGAGTCGTAAGAGTCGACTAACGGATTAAAGTGTTATTGATCTTTTTTTTTTTTATACCACGTCGGTGGCAAACAAGCATACGGCCCGCCTGATGGAATGCAGTCACCGTAGCCTATGGGCGCTTGCAACCCCAGGGGTGTCACATGCGCGTTGCCGACCCAATAAGAACTTGTACACTCCTCTTTTGAAGAACCCCATACTGTAGTCCAACGGGAAAACCTCGGCAGGGAGCTCATTCCACAGACGGACCGTCCGCGGGAGGAAGTTCCTCTGAAACCGCACGGTGCGCGACCATTTAGGTTGCAAGGTGTGAGGATGAGCGCCCAGTCGGTGGCGAGCGGTGCGATGATGAAAAGTGGACGTTGGCATCATGTCGAACAGTTCTTCAGAGCACAACCCATTGTACAGACGATAGAACACACATAAGGAGGCGAAGTCTCTCCTTAGACTTAAGGGTTCAATACCGCCTGTGAGTCTGGGATCGTCGACTATTCGGACAGCTCGTCTCTGAACCGAGTCAAAGGGTGCAAGCTGGTATACAGGTGCTCCTGCCCAGAGGTGACAGCAATACTCCATATGGGGTCTGACTTGCGACTTATATAACAGAAGTCTTTGCCCCGGAGTAAAGTATCCCCTCGCTTTATTGAGCACCCCGAGCTTTTTGGATGCCAGCGTAGCTTTTCCCTCTAGGTGACATCGGAATTGGACGTCGTTGGAAATGTCGACTCCGAGGATCCCAATAATTTGTTTATAGAAGATTAATGATGGACAGCAACGTCATCGTAATGGACACAAGTAGCTGTAGTAGCCTGAGATCGCCAATCCCAGTATGGCGATTTATGGGTATTTACCACCGAATGCAACCATACACGTATTTAATAGAAGAGGCCTACGGTTAGCGGACTGACAGAGGTTCATGACGTGACGCTTTGGTATAGTCCCATGATAATGATATATTTATATACGTCGTTAAAAAACTACGAATAAAAGCGACACGTCTACATCCAGTGTCACTGTACCAAATCCTCTTAAACGAATAATATTTCCGTATTTTGGTGTCCCTACAAATACTTAGCAAACATCTTAGCTGCGGATTATCAAAGATTACGCAAATCACGATTGCGGGATCAAAACAGCGCGTGACAGATTTAATTAAAGACGGTCTAATGTCAAGAACAAAATAATGACGTTATCCGTTTAAGCCAATAATTGTTTAGGTTAGGTTAGGTTAGCTAAATTATTAGTATGAAAAACCGGCCAAGTGCGAGTCGGACTCGGTTTTCCGTACCATTGACTATTGACTAGGTAGGAAACTACTTAAAATGACGTTTTTTTTTGTTTATGAGCCCCCTGGGATAGCGGGTTCCGTTTTTACCTTTTGTGTACGGAACTATAAAATCTGAAGTATGGCCATTAGGCTTTTATGATGGTTCCGTTTTTGTCGTTTATCGTCGTTGTTGTCCCGTTCTAATTAGTAGCATAAGTGTAAAAGTGACATGTCACGAAAGACGTCCATCGTGGATCATAACATTATAAGTCCCCAATTAAGGGTTCACTACACTATGTAAATATTATAATATTATTTATAATTTAAAATTTATGTTTTAGTTGTATTTTTAGGTTCTTGTGGATCATGTGTTGTTTTAAGTTACTTTTAGATTTGTCTATTATGTATTTTAATTTTGTCACATTTATGTTTTGATTTGATTGCATTTAAAATTAGCATTATAATGCTTTAGACCTGGCTCTGATTTGACGTTATTTAAGTGTATTGTATTATGCCTACGTTATCCAGACATTTGATTCGATATGTAGGAATATATATCGTGTTCGTTTTCAATTTTCTTCTAAAATTCTAAAGTCCTAGCCCAGATTACAATACTACATTTACTTTACGTATACACGCTGAAAAGCAAAGTACAACCTACAGCAAATGTCACTCCGAAATGAAAAAATAATATACTTAATTAATAAGTGAAATACAGGAGGATTAAAACCGATTGCGAATCGAATTCTGTTAATTGTCTATTGTATTATGCATATTAAAATTTATCTCTCAAATACAATTGGAGCGAACGTAATTTATGTGTCTAACCTGATCATTTGCATTATAATCAGCTCCGATGAGGATTTCAAAGAGTAACGACAGTGATTTGCCTATTGTAGTAGCTTTGAGGAAAAATTTTAATTTTTTGTCACAGTATTAAATTGTTACTTAATTAATGATTACATTACATATATTTAATTTTAGCGAATTTATACCTATTTATTAGGATGGGCTCCCGGTTTTGGCTTCCTATACAAATACAGTAGTACCGGAACCGGGAATTCCCGGTTCTTGCGATACAAAGTCAGAACCGGGACCCTTCCCTACTATTCATTGTAATAAAATTGCAGTTACTTACCTAAATAGGTTGTGTACCTATTTTTTAGTAGACATCACTCGTCAACTAAAAAATAGGTACACATTTACATATAAGACTATTATAATCATACAAACAAGATTAATAAGATTAGGTACACATTTGTATCAGTGCACATGGAATGGTACAAAATATGTACCTTGTCACGGTGTTTAAAATGGACCTTATTAAAGAGCACATTAGGTCTATTTTAAGAGTCAACAACAAGGTGCCTTTCCATGTGCACTGACACATTTTTACAACTAAGGTATAATACCACGCTCGGTTATTTAATTAAAGACGGTCTAATGTCAAGAACAAAATAATGACGTTATCCGTTTAAGCCAACAATTGCTTAGGTTAGGCTAAATTACGAGTATTAGTATGAATAACCGGTCAAGTGCAAGTCGGACTCGCGCGTTTTCCGTACCATTGACTATTGACTAGGTAGGAAACTACCTACTTATTTTTTTTGTATATGAGCCCCCTGGGATAGCGGGTTCCGTTTTTACCTTTTGTGTACGGAACTATAAAATCTGAAGTATGGCCTCTAGTATACATAAGGCTTTTATGATGGTTCCGTTTTTGTCGTTTGTCGTCATTGTTGTCCCGTTCTAATTAGTAGCATAAGTGTAAAAGTGACATGTCACGAAAGACTTCCATCGTGGATCATGTCATTATAAGTCCCCAATTAAGGGTTCACTACACTATGAATTATAATATTTATAATTTAAATTTAGCATTATAATGCTTTAGACCTGGCTCTGATTTGACGTTTTTAAGTGTATTGTATTATGCCTACGTTATGCAGAAATTTGATTCTAAATGTAGGAATATATATCGTGTTCGTTTTCAAATTTCTTCAAAGATTTCAAAGTAGGTAAGTATGTTCCTAGTCCAGATCATAATACTACATTTATTTTACGTATACACACTGAAAAGCACGTTCGGACACGTAAAGAGAAGACCTCCTGAGTACACCGGGAATGTTGCTATGGATCTGCAAATTACCGGTTCCCGAAGAAGAGGAAGACCAAAGATGAGATTTGTCAGATACCATAGCAAGACATGAGAGCTTGCGACGTTACAGTAGACGACACGTCCGATCGTGCGAATTGGAAGGAAAAACAGGAAAAGCAGACCCCACAATCAGATCGATCTTTTTTATCACCAAATACTACATTTCATTATTACAACTTAAGTAAATAAATTTTATCATTATCATTATTACAACATAGTAAAATAAAATAAAAGTAAAAAAAAAATTAAATCTAGGCATGTCAACTTATAAATCTAAATACAAAACCTTACCTAACCAAATAATCCACCCCGCATCACTCCCGGCGCAAAAGTATCCAACACGCTCGCTGCGTTTCCGCGTTGAACTGCGATGGACAGCCTTTGCACAAGGAATGATCCGGAGCGGGGATCATGCCCTTTCTCCCGCAAACGACCTCCGAGCTCCTTAAAGAATATCCCTGCCTCCCTGCACCAGCACCCAGTCGTCTCCACCGCCAGGGGAACAAAAGAGTACCCCACCAAACACGCATATTTATCGCGTTTCTTCAGAGCAGCCAACTCCGCCGCAGCCCCGGCCGATACTACGGTACGACTCAAGTGCGATGCAGCGAAAGTGCTGACGCATGTGGCGTCCCAGAGAAGGCACTTCCCTTTCTGCCAAGGCACAAGAGTCATGCCGTCCGGCCTCTTGCCATCCGACCGGCTTAGGCCTGGGGGCTCCAACAAACACGGCACATTCGCGGAGACAAGCGCTCTGCGAACAATATCGTTCAGTGCGTGATGGGGGGGGGAATCTTCCCGCACCCCGGCAACAACTCAATGCATGGTGACCGTTGCTCTCCACCATTGTGCCGCAGATACATAAATGGGGTACACAAATATCGCAGCCCAGGCGAAGAGCAACCGCCACCCGCAAAGAATCATTGTCCAGGAGTGTGCCTAAATGAGGAAAGGGAAGCGCGTGGAGCCATGCGCCCGACTCGGATCTCGACCCTGCAAGAAGTCCAGCCTTGCTAACTCCCCACGCTCTCCCCAATAGGCCTTCAAACACCCGCTTCACCCCGACGTCGTCCCACAACCGCTGAATGTCCCGCTTCTCAGGAACGGATTCACCCGGATTAAGAGTCATCCAGGCCTGCAAGGCATCGGCGGCAAAAGGTATAACAACCCTGTTACCATTGGACTTCAAAATATCAGCAACAAGGCCCTCCCGCCGATGCCAAGAAAGCTGGGAGACTCACATCACGTGCACGGCGGACACCCAAACCACCACTCCGGATCGGTAAGGACGCAAGGTCCCACTGGTCTGCATTGAGGGACACATTCATCAAGGATTCTATAGACTCCTTTAAAACATCGTCAAAGGAGTCCAAGAGTTTAGGGTGAAGCCAAGTGGAACGGTACGCAAAAAGTAGGTGAGCTTGGGAACAGCGAAGCACATCCGTAACAAGACCAGCGCAACATGTGCCGACAAGCCCTTTAACCGCGACCCCACCGACACCAAAAGCTGTTTACGTGCCTCAAACGCATCAGGGATGGCCTCGGGAAAAATAGGGGAACCCAGAAGGCTAAAAGACCGATCCGACAACTCCGTGAGACCGGGAAGCAAACCACTGAAACTGGAAAATGAGGACCGGGAATTGGCGCTGCAAGGGTAGAACTCGCACTTTCCCGCGTTCACTTCCAGTCCCAGTTCCTGAAAGCGAGGAAGAAGCGTGATTATGTCCTGCCTCACGTCTTCTGGCCTACCCCCCAGTGTCCCATCGTCCAGGTACCATACGTTAAGGGGGGATCGCAGTTCGGATATCGCCTTCTGAATACCGAGACTGAATATAAGCGGGCCCAGCGGATCCCCCTGCTGGGCACCGACTTGTGATCTAATCAGGGAGCCATTATAGAAAAGAAAAGACGGTGAGGCATATACCTGAAAGAGGAAAGGAAAAAGTGAAGGCACCTTCTCTCTAACCTCGGACAACACAACATCCCGCTCAATCGAGTTAAAAGCGTTCTTAATATCTATCTTAACTACTATACACTCTGCGTTACTGGGGTCTCCTGCAAAAGCCCGCGCCGCGTGAATGGCTGCTTCACAGCCCAATTTTGTACCGAAACCCAACTGCGATGGACGGAGGTATGAGGCCATCTCCTCCCTTACAGCTTGGCACCCCAGTTTGGCCACCAAAAGCCTAAACGTGCTGCCAATGGCAATTGGCCGAATACCCCCATTTTTATTCGCCAGGGCACATAAAGAAGCCCCATAAACATTAGGGCAAACCTCTCGATTCAGCTGACCACTTAACAGAAAGTTACACAAATTTGTAAGACTCTCCATTAGCCGCAGACCATTATCCCCTGCAGCACCTGACGTTAGCTCCTTTAAATGAGCAGGCCGGATACCGTCCAAGCCTGCTGCCGAACTACTGCTGAAGGAGCCAAGTGCTTGCGCCTCCTCAAGCCTTACGGATAGTGTAGGAATGGAGTTGTCAGGCTCCTGAGGGTATACCAGAGGTCGAGAGGGGGCCGGGTGCTTGGTCCGCAAAGCTGCGAGTGTTTCCGAGCCTGAAGGCGCTAGGCCGTCGTCCGACATCAGCACACGCACTGCCCCTCTAAGGTCACCCTCAAAAACCTTGCACTCAACGGCCTTCTTGAGTGAAAATCGTCCCACAACCCCAGTACCTACTCGTACCTCACAATCATCCACAGAAGTGAAGGTGCAAGCTGAGTCAATATTCCGTTTGACTTTAGTTGTCAGATTGCCCGGGCCCGTTGCATCTGGCGTCTTAAATGCAGAATAGGCAAAAGACAACAAAGCAAACCACTCAGCTGCACCATTCGTGTCAAGACACCTGTTTATGATATTGGCCATTCTACCCGCAGCAAGATTTCTTGCCCCTTTGGGTATGTGGCGCAGTACCCGCACAGACTGCTTGAGAGAGGCCAGGTCACCCAAACCCAGAACCGGGCCGGCTGTTAATGCTGTAGGCTGTGACACGGACTGAGTGTTGCGCGGTGAAACCGCGGGAGGCCGGGGCGTAACCGGACGGGGTGAAACCGGACGTGGAGAAACCGGACGGGGCGAAACCGCACGGGGCACATCCTTGTGCATGCGTCCTATGTGAACACTGAGGCCGTGAGCGGTAAATTGTTTAGATGAGTCAGGACAATGGGGGCATATACACAGTAAATTCAAATCAGACATACTTAGTCAGCCTCACAAATAACTTGACAAGAAATAAAATAAAATAAAATCAATTAACACAATGAATTAAATTACACATACCAAATGAAATACAGAATTAAAATGTCAAACAATTAAAATAAATAAATTAACCAATTAGGTATTAAAAAAATTTACCTATCCTCACACAAACAAAAAATGTCAAATTCAAAATGTTTAGGCGGTAATCAATTTTAAGCCATGTGTTCTCAAACAAAAATTCGTCTACACTAAATTAAGAAAAAAAACGCATAAAACTAAAATTGTACATGTAAAGGCTACATAAAAATTACAATAATATGTCAAAATAAAAAAAAAAACATTTAGCACATTAACAAAATGTCAAAATAAAATAAAATAAATTAAAAAAATACTAAATTGCCTAAACCTATAACAATAAAAAAATACATTTGTCTCGTTTTGGTACCATGTTAAAATTATACATTCAAAATTATATTAAATCTTTATAAAACAAAATAATAAAATTCCATTAGGTACATCAAAAAAAAAATAATAGAATTAATTACAAACAACACTAAAATAAATTAAAATTTATCCGCACAAAATAAAAAGACATTACTAAAAAAAAAAGAAAAAGAAAATACAAAAAGTTCATTGTTCTGCCGGGGATCGAACTCGGAACACTAGGATGCCTCTAAGACAAAAAGTATCTACCACAGCCACTAGTCCAAATGGCTAATACCGAAGTAGACGAAATTTAGGTCCATAATCGAAGAAAATCGTTTGCCGCTTTTTCAAACACACCCTCCAGTGAAAAAAGTAAATCGTGCGAACAAACACTGCACTCCACAACAATTAAGAAATAATTATTTCCCTGCTGACGACACTGTACTTCAGATCACACAAGTTTTTCACTTCTATGAGGAAACGCGCTTGATTTGCACTCAGAACTTGTTTAATGTATGTATACACTGTTTACATTGCACTGCTTCAACCACCAAAATATTGATAACTTTTTTTTTCACTTCTCTGCATCTCGTCCGCCGAGATAACGATAACGCCTCATTTTTGCAGGCTAATCTTTATGCTGAGATAGGTTTTAGCTACGCAACTGTAGTTTATTAATTTTATTGACAAAATTTCTAAGAGCCGTAAGTGTTCGTGGCGACGGTAGCGCCATCTCTTCACCCGACACAATCCGACTACAATCAGGATAGGAATAATCATGCTGAGGAGAGAGAGAGATACACGCTGAAAAGCAAAGTACAACCTACAGCAAATGTCACTCCGGACTGATTAAATAATATAATTAATAAGTGAAATACACGAGGATTAAAACCGATTACGAATCGAATCCTGTTAATTTGTCTATTGTATTGTACACATTAAAATTTATCTCTCAAAAACAATTGGAGCGAACGTAATTCATGTCTAACCTGATCATTTGCATTATATGCAGCCCAGATGAGGATTTCAAAGAGTAACGACTGTGATTTGCCTATTGTAGTAGCTTTGAGGAAAAATTTATTTTTTTGTCATAGTAATAATGTTCTTTCATTTCTAAGCACCATGTTTTTACAATATGTATACCTACTTTACTTTATCGAAATTATAGTTATTTATTCTAATAGAATTGCAATTAAATAGTTTTGAGTGTGGTGACGGCAGTAAGAATACATTTGTCACGTCAGAGTCGACTAAGGGATTGAAGTGTCACTGACCATTATTTGATAAAAGATTGATGATGGGCAGCAGCGTCATCATAGTGGACACATTACTGCGATTGCCAGTCCGCTTGCCCAGCGTGGCGGTTATGGGCATTTACCTCCTAATGCGTTTGTACGCATAGTTAGTAGGAGAGGCCTACGTCCAGCTGTGGACTATCAGAGACTGATGATGATGAGTTTTGAGTCATCACTGATTGACTGATATGATTCTAATCATACTAATAAGGTTAATAAGATTAGGTACCTACACATTTTTACAACTAAACACACGCTGTGGTATAATACTTACCACGCTTGGTTGTAAAAGTGTGTAGAAAAGAAGAAAATTGAAGCTATAGCGGACTGTCAAAATCTTAAAGAGACGAAAAGGTTACCTATTGCTACAGCAGTTAATAAATAGCACAGAGCAATATATTATGATGAACATAGCTGTCATATGATATACAACGCAACAACAAAGCGATGTCCTTACCTTACACCCAAACCTCCAACTTCAAAGACTATGAACAAGGCTACTTGAAGGGTCCACAGAAAAAACATGTCCAGTGCTTAAAAAAATCAAATCAATTTATTCTTCTTATTATTCTTTTAAAAGTAAGGTGTTTTTTCCCTCTGTAATTTAAATTGACTAGACATCCTCTTTCCGTGGACCCTTCTGTTACAAAATACTATATTTTTTTTATCTGAATACTAAAGAAATTTTTACAAACGATTTGCCTCATGCATTTCTTAGACTTTCAAGCAAATAATACTCTGAATTGGTCTGTAAATCAAAGTCCAAAATGTTTCGACAGCGTCATTAAACACTACTCTCAAATCCAGGCCATGTTTATTCGCACCAAAATACTTAGAAAAAACTTTTGTTTTACAACCATCCATCCATCATTGAGTCAGTCTTTCCTTATTACAGGAATAAAGTGGAGGAAAATCGTAAGGATTTATGAACTATCAAGAGTGGGCAAAAATATTCATAGTGTGTACACTTGTACAGTTGCCAACTTTACTCTCTTTCATTATTTTCAACTTGCACACACTAGTTGTAAGTAGTAGCTCTAGATGCTACCTACATGACATTTTATTGGCCTGATTATATAACAGTACCTACTGAAAAATTATGATGCGCATAAGGGCTGCACTTAGAATTCAAAACAATTTTGGATAATTATCAAATCAGCATCTTTTTTCGAACTGTCAAAACGATCACCACTATGGAATTTTATATAAATTACTCAAAAGTAACGTCACGTTTGAGTAGTGCCAAATGACCTACTCTTTTAAGTTCTTTTCAGTTTATTAAATAGAAGTTCTGTACAAAAATTACCGCAATCTACATCTTAGTAATAATTTCTTCACGTATAATGTCGTGCATAATGTTAAATAATGTATTTTAACTACAGTCATCATCCCTATTCCCGGTGATAAAATATTACCGAAGATGATAAAAATATCCCTAAACTTAATATATCTTGTGTTTCTATTTCTCGATTGGCATGTCAAACAAATTAATGATGTAGATCAAATTACAAATGTTGAAAATCATATTCATACTCGTCTCGTTCTATTCGTCTTTATTTCCGGACAAACCGGACAGTCAAAATAAGTGAAACTTTGTCCGGGGCGCACCCTCGTCACAAGTTTAGGGCTCCAACATTTTCAAGATAATTTTTCAAGGGAGAAAGTCAGACAAGGTCACAGAAGTTTCTTAAAAGCATGTGAGTGACTGTGCACCTGATACTTTGAGTGTTAGTAAAATGAGAATGAAAACGATTTTGCGACCGTATTACGTGTCACTAACTATTAAAGTTATTTAATAAATATTTCACTGTGACAAACAGTATTGAGTTCATAGTCAAATCAAAGTCAAACGATTATGTTTTGAATAGCCAAAAGCACTGGTAAATCGCACATTACCGTTTTTAAAACTTAGCTGTTCATTATTACAGGAATATTATAAAACTCCTTAAAGTAAACTAAAAGGTGACAGGCCAATTTTCATGATCCAAGTTGTATCTAATTTGATTTCCTACTTCTGGGACCTTGTAGGCAATCATAGCTAATAGGCTATTAAATACGCTGAGTCCCCACGGGTTGATCCTACAAATTGGAACTAAATATACACAACTCATGATACCGATAAAGGGGTCACATAAGTTTGAAGTTCGTTTAAGACCGTCGAAATAGATTTGTTAATATGAGGTGTTTTAGTATTAGTATTATTAGTACACCTGAAGTGAACCTGGTGGCTTATGATGGTCACGCATTTGTCGTTTATCGTGCTACTTGTCCCTTTGCACTTTCGTACTTGCCCTGGCTGCTTAGCCAAGTTGCCGATCGCTTGCGCTTAGTAGCGTATCGTAGTTTTCCCTCTCTGTCACTCTTTCATCTCTTAGTGGGACAAAGACAGTTAACTGGCTTTTCGTTTACGATTGACGATTAAGCGTGAATGGCAACTTGGCTAAGCAACCTGTTGTTGTGAACTTGACGGTAACAACGACAAACGATTAAACACTGAACCATCATAATCATAAGCCTACTGAACGTTTGGATATAGTTATCGATTAACCCATCGTATGCGTGAATCCGTATCGATATCAAGCCATTTGGACTTTGAATATTAAACTTAAATGTCACCAATTTAATACCTACAATTGTTTTATAACGGTATTTAATAACGGGTATCCTTTGAGACTGTAAAAGAAGGAAAGAAATATACTTTATTTATTTTTAAGTAACTCAAAACATGGTACCTTCATCAACATAGTAGTGATCCATAGGAGTGAGGACGCGGGAATGTCTTTAAACTGCGTCGGTATCCACCGGCGTGGTCTGTGATCACCAAATAAATAAATAAAAAAACATCCCATCATCAGACCCTAAATTGGTGCCAATGGGACCGACGGGAATTAAATCGGTTCACGATACTCGGAGATATACAGTAAGGTAACAAACATGCAAAAAAATTTTTTTTTGTCGATTAAAAATATGGTTCATTAATTTATTAATTGAATAACCCCTAAAGAAGCTACGCGCTTACTACTGTTAACCACCCTTATTACAAGATTAATTCCATTTTGTTTAATGTTACCGGGAGGACTACCACGATTTACTAATGAGATACAGTTTAGTAAGTACCTAGTCTGAATTGCGATGTGACAGTTCCATAGAATAACTGTCAAAAACTGACAGGCCGAACCTAAACAGGCCTACTACCGCGAAATTCGAAATTCGTAAATTTCGAGGATTTCTCTCTGTCACTCAAACGAAGGCGGCATTAGAGTAAGAGAGACAAATCCTCGAAACTTACGATCGCGGTAGGACCGCTGAATCGCAATTAAGAGATCATGGTAGCCCCCCAGGGGTGTTCTTTATTTAGCTGATTGTATCAAGAAATAATGACCTAAATTCGTAAGCTAGACAGTCAAAGATATATTTAAAGACCGAGGCAATAGATCAAACGATATACGCCCACAACATCGTATCTGTCCCAGACTGGTACAGTTTTGTCATATTTTTATGACCCTTCCTAAATCAAATGCTTTCAGGCATCAATACTGGCTTCAAAAATAAAAATAATTCTTAGGCCTAAGAAATAAAGGTCATTTTTTCAGAGCCATAGTGTTCGTGATACCTACTATACGCGGACACGTATAGGGGATATTTTTGTATTTTTATTATATTTCGTCGTGTAGAGACGTAAAGTAATGGTGTAATCAATTTATGATTTAAGGTCAAGAGCACAATTGCAGAAGCTTTCAGGGGAAATATTGGCAGGCATTATCATTAATTTTCGTTACATGATATCTTTTGTGTTATTCACTTCCAAAATGAACACCACTAATGAACTGAATACCAAACGATTTTTTATTCAAATTGGAATGGTAACAAAATCTTTTGAATGGTCTAAGTTACACATCAAAATAAAACTACTTCTGGTTCCAACCCCACATCACTTATCCAGAAGAACCGGTAGGTAAGAAACTAAACTTAGCAGGACTTGTTTTCTCGAATAATCGTAGGAACATACATCTTAAAACTGACATGCATTATGCTTGTTAATAAGAATTCTAAAGAACACCTGTTTCGGTATATTTCGTTATTATATTAACGATATTCATAGAAATTGGTAGATGTTTAAATTCGTAATTGTGTTTACATCTACTCAATAAGTCCTAACTGTGCTTTATAATAAATATCATTAAAACATATAAGCTTCTTCAAACGATGTGTGTTGTCAGCAATGGTTTAATTTATTTTGTATTACGTCGATGACAAAATTCAAGAACTTTCAACAAATAAATAAATATCTTGGGACATCTTACACAAATCGACCTAGTCCCACGGTAAGCTCAATTAAGGCTTGTGATGTGGGTACCAGGCGACGATATATATAATAGATAGATACATATAGATACTTAAATACATAGACAGCCATGACAAAGGAACAAATATTTGTGATAAATCATCATTCATTCAATTTAAGAGCTAGGCTCTTGTCGGTGGAGTAATTTCCATCTTATTATACATTCAGCTTTTCCTTTGACCTGTTGATATGATGAAACCCTTAACTTTTCTTTTACTTGGTCCATATAAGTCCTCCTTGGTCTTCCTCTTTTCCTTTTTTCTTCTATTTTTCCCTCTATAACGGTTTTTATATAGTTATTCATCGTGTCGTATGAGATGACCCAACATTCTTCCTCCCCTGTTTTCAATAGTTTCCAGCAAGGATCTTTTTGTGATAAATAAATACACAAATAATGCCCTCGTTGGGATTCGAACCCGGAACCTCCAGCTTCGTGGGCAGGGTCACTACCAACTAGGCTATGGAGGCTGACATTCAAGAAACAGTCAATTAACGAACTTCTAAAGCAACTTATGTGAACATAATATATTATAATGGTGCAAAATGATCTTAAAACGACGATTATACGACGTTTTTAAACATTAGTTTAGCGACACTATAAAATTACCCAGCTTATTAAACTTCCGCCATTTAGGTCATCATCGCCATCATGAGGGCAAAGGTCTTAAATCATAAGACTAACGGGGTTATAGCGCAGTAAGGAGCGGTTATACCGCCGTTATGCGGCATAAAACTATCTAGTGAATGTTATGAAACTTAATTATACGTAAGTGTAGAAATAAAGTTTGTTTAGGAAGAAACTACTTACGTTGTGGATGGTGTTTCTTTACTTATTTTTGATATTTCTGTTGCATTAATTTGTAAAAAATATTATTTTATTAAATTACAACTAACAAATACCAAATACATTAAATGAAAGTACATAACTATTACATTAGATAAAATAAACAATTCAAGAATAACTTAAATTACAATGTCAGTTTAACGTCACAAATATATATACGTATATACAGTATGTATTTGATCGTAAAGCAAAGAAAGAAACACATTAATTTTTAGATCATACTAAACAACTTTTACTATGGGGCCAAACTCGAATTCGTGAAAAAAAAAATTACTCTCCCATACAACGTGTTCATGATCACGCAATCAAAATGTATGAAAATGTCCAAATTTTTTTCGTGAATTCGGGTTTGGCCCCATAGTAAAAGTTGTTTAGTATGATCTAAAAATTAATGTGTTTCTTTCTTTGCTTTACGATCAAATACATACTGTATAACGTATTGGACCCAGTATAATAGCGAACGAAAATAAAATCAAGGTATATTTCAAATACTAACATGAAACACTATAAATATAGCCAAGAACAGAAAAACAAGCAAGAATATCAGATTGATGAATAAAAAATTTAAGCATCTCCGATCTGTGTCACTTCAATTATGTGTGTATTCCAAAAACACACAACTTTTGAAGCGAGCTCATGTATTAGATTTGTATCTGCCCGAAATCTACTCATTCTTTCTGTACAAAACCGCAATTCCCTAAAAGGATTCTGCTAACGATGCGGCTGCGTAATGAAATGAAATATCATCCTGAATATCAAGTTTGTGCCGTTGTTACATGTGAATTCTAACAAATGCAAAGGATTTTTAGTAATGTGGAAAGAAACTTTACGAGTGTATTCATTTAAATCTTCACGAGTTCATCAGATCCAAAATTTTTATTTAAAATGTAAATGTAAATAAATCTTCATATAAAATATTTAAATGGCGCCAAATTAATAAAGAATAATATTAAATTTAAAGATATTGTGAGTATATTTTATGATAATCGTTAACGACTTGCAGATTTTTTTTATGTTGGCTGTGCGTGTTCTTAAAAGTTTCGTATGTATACGTGCGTATTCATTTGGTTAGGTACCTACCTACCATTTGATTTGATATTTAGAGTGGACCGAATTTCAAATGTTAGTTGCGTTTACTATTATGGTGGTTTCTGTTAAAATTACTTTATATTATTATGTAAAATGTGGACTTCAAGTACCTAAGTTTAGGTAAAAAGTTTGAACGTAAATTTAGGATAGTACCTAAGTAAGTATTAATTACCTAGCGACAAAGTTTAGTAAAAGTGTTACTAAAAGTAAGTTTTTTCTCACAAGTGTAATGAAAAACGTCGTATGAAATTCGTGTGTATTAATCATTCAATCGCTGCTCAGCTGTTTTATGCGCGCGAGCCATGAGTGTAACGATCAACTTAGCATACTCATATTATAATGTACTAAGGCTTGTTCACGAAATAAAGTAGCCATTGCTGTATAATTCTTTTTTTTTTGTATGAGACCATACCTTTGTATGGGTGTTATTAGAAAGAAGGGCTCTTTGCCTATCTTCTCCGACGCTGTGGTTGATATTTAAATCAATGATGGACTTTTAATTAATCTTCTGGATTTAAGTAGTGTTTCTTCTTATTTTACTATTTTGGGACATTTAGTTTCCTAATGGGTCTTAACGAAATTACAATACGGATACTATAATAAACTGTGAATCTTGTGTCTACAATTTTTATTAACTATTTCAAGTCTAACATTGTTGAAATCGTCTCGGAAGTTCGCACTTCTTTGGGCCTGAACTTTTGCATTAAGCATAATCTGAAGTTATTTTGATTTTGACGACTGTTCAGCGAAAGCTTTTGGATATTGGATTGTTAGATATAAATCAGAAGACTCAACTTACAGTCCCATGGCTGTTAGAACTACATGGGACGATTGTGTGACATTTTACGATGGCTACTTTATTTCGTGAACAAGCATTATTACCTATTTAAGTTTCGAGTGCTCAAGCCTCTGAAAAACGGTTTTAATTATGACTTTATAGTGTTGCACTGACTAATATATGCTCATGAATGTACCTACGTACAATTTACGAGTGAATCCAGAAAACATGATTGCCACCAAATTTTCGATATCCAGCCACTCCCAATCTTCATTTTATTTCTAATCGCAAAGTATTTAACTACATTTACAATTAATGTACGATACAATGTGAATTGACCCATAATATTTTCACTTTAATCATCTTTTAAAGTTATACTATTTCTTAAAGTACTTATTTATTTTACTTTGTTTGTTTCTATGATGCAATGTGAATGGCTAATTGAATGAACATTACGTAATTTTTCACAATTTTAAGTATTAATAAAAATTACAATTTAATCTAAAAAAACACACCCCACTATTTAGTTACATTCACTCCAAATCTAATCTAAATCCACTACACTTTCCCCAACATACGAACGCAGACCTCCACCGTCCATTTTGATTAGTCGTATCGCGCATTATACCGCCCCCGCCGCTGTATCGCCGCGTAACAACGGCCGGTCATTAGTACGGGCGACTATCTTACGTAAGTATGCCTTTCCGAAGGAAATGGAAGGGGTACACTGGGAGAGTTTTCGCTTTACAGTGAATGGTAAGATGACGCGTTTTCAAAAATATTGTACTTAATTAAGGACTAACTAATCTACTTAACCTAACCTATATCTAAGATTGGCCCTTGTGGCATTGTACCGAGGATGCTGGCGGCATTTCCTCGCTGTATCGCAATACTGATGCGTTGCGCAAGGATGTCGCCAGCTCTTCGGTCTTAAGGACTTAACAACACAAAATCACGATAATTTCCATTTTG
>JALPQI010010108.1:0-40995 GCA_025490895.1 Thaumatotibia leucotreta | reverse complement strand
AATAAAAATATTTAGTTAGTAAATAATTTGATTTGTATTTTCACAATACGTTCAAGAAAAAAAGTTATGATTAATACCATTATCATCCATTACCCTCGCAGTACTTCAGATATATGCTACAAAAACTTGCCCATCGGCTTCCGAACAGATTCATGTGCCTGTGACAGAAGCGCATTCAAAATTTTTAGAGCTCGAATAAGAGGAGATCTTTGGCGAGCCACAGTACGCGTTGTTGAAATCGCAAGAAGGCTATGGTTTCTAGGGCTAAGATCTTGCTTAGACGGGAAAGGTATAGATAGTCACACTGTCTAGCTTAGCCAGCTAAGAGCAGTCTGAATCTCCGCGCAAAATTCTACAAACTACTACCAAAAGATTTTAGTCGCGTCTCACTTGCAAAGAGTTGAATCCTAGAGATCCTAACAGGAATTTTATAGTGTATAAAACGGATAGTTTTTGTAATATAATTATATTATTTATTACGTATTTGAATGTGTTTTGGCTTGAACATGTTCGAATAGGCAACGTCTATATGCCTATTAATGGGTCTTATATGGGTATTATTTTATACAAATAAGCCAATATTTGCTTATAGTTATTTCGGATTTAAATGTATTTACTACTTAAATTAAAATAAGAATTACTTACGTATTCATATATATTATATATAAATAAATAATTAAATAAATATCTTGGGACATCTTACACAAATCCACCTAGTCCCACGGTAAGCTCAATTAAGGCTTGTGATGTGGGTACCAGGCGACGATATATATAATAGATAGATACTTACATATAGATACTTAAATACAGCTACAGCCATGACCAAGGAACAAATATTTGTGTTAAATAAATTCACAAATAATGCCCTCGCCGGGATTCGAACCCGGAACCTCCAGCTTCGTAGGCAGGGTCACTACCAACTAGGCTATGGAGGCTGACAATATATAAATATTTATGCATTAATCAGAAAATATTATGAGTGTCCTTACCGAAATAGCATTGTATAATTGTATTAAATCAAGGAATTGTCGCAAATGTCGATATTTAAATTGACTATTATACCGATAACCATCTCTGCATTAAAAATTACAATAAATCGAGGTTCTAAACATGAAAACAAATTAAATTGTTGGATATTTGGATTTGTGTTATTAAAGGAGTAAGTAATACCAAATTATATACCTACCTAACCAAATAAATCCGCTAACAACAAAAGACAACTGAGTTTTGTTCTCTAAATCGTAAACACATTTTCCAGAGTTTTTCATAATATACCAATTTACCAATCTAAACCGACTTACTATTTTTCCCCGAAAATCCCGTAGCAACTTCATCAAAATGGCCGTTTACAAAATTTCTGATATTAAATACCTAAATATAATGAATTGCGCGTTTAAAAGTAAAATAAGCTAAAACATTCATCAGCAGAAACGAGGCTACAACAAATCAACGGTAATTTTCCTACAAATTGTCTAATTCTACACCAAGGTACGTGATGATTGCTGGTAATCTAAATACAAGCGTTTCCAACGCAACTAAACAAGCTGACGTTTTCTTCATACAGTATGAAATTTTATTTGTATCTCAGTTAGTCGGTATATGCATTATAAAATACCTACGTGACACACCATTAATATGACTCTTAGGAACATTCTAAAAGTAAACAGCTCATATTTATTCATGATCACATGAATACATTAAGTTGGGAGCATCGAGTGTAACCTAAATACTGTACTGGAGGTATATAAAATACATATCCAAAGAACCGTAACCCCTAGCTTATATGATGAAAGATTATACATCAAAGTTGGTTTTTGACGCTATTGTCTACAACTATTACCAGATTTGAAAAATATTATAAATAGATAATGGCTTTGAATCCTTGCTGAAGAGAGATACAAATATTGTTTAAATCTTCTTTATCAATTTCATAATCATAATAGTGATCGCAGAACACCTTAAAAGAACCGGTAAGGGTGATCTGAGCACAGTAGATGGCCTAGATAAAACGAGACTAGAATAAACGTTCTAAGGACACCAGCGAGGTAATTCCGCCAGCCTTCTGGGCACCCTACCATCAGGCACGGACACGCCACCAACCACCCCAGCCCCACATATACGATAACCAGACAACGGATTCCGTGGGGCGAAACTTCTTGACAGCTAGGGACTTCCTATATCGATAAACTCGTTTATTGATACTTGTTCTATAGACTAGTGACCGCCCCCAACATTGTGTGTGTTTTTTGTAACTATTGATCCCTTTATGAAATTTTGTTATGCTCCTATAACCTCCACAGAAATTGAAATTCTTCTAGCCACCTGAAATAGATTTTTCTTCCGTTTTCACGGAAACGCTTAAAGCCTGAAAATATGGAAAATAAATCGGGTGGTTTACTTTAACAATAATAGATCGGACAATCATAAAAAAATTGAGACGAATAAATTTTTAAAAACGTTTTCAAAAAAGAGGAAGAAAATTTAGCTGCTATTTTATTATACGGGTAATATTCTTTTAATAAAAAAATATTTTATAAGCAAACCTTTGTGTGATCACCAGTATTCAGAACATGTATCGATAAATGAGTACTCGTATATCGATGTAGGAAGTCCCTAGCTGTCAAGATGTTTCGCCTCACGGAATCCGACGTCTGACGATAACTTACTCCCAGAACTCCTTGACAGGGTCGGAAAGGGCGACTTTGGTGATGTTCTGCCCGTTGAGGACACAATATGTGGTCTTGTTGAAGGAAGACCAGCAGTTGAGGTTCTTCCTGTCGTAAGGGTTCACGCAGGACGCTGTGTTCCAGTAGTTATCGCAGTTTCTCCATGGGACCTCTGGAAGAAGGGAAAGTTGATATTAGAGCTCTTTTCTTTAGATTCTGCTTATTTATTTAATCAAGGACATTGATATGTGTTAGTCATTTATAACTATGGAAAATTAGATTTTTTGGAGAATAGTCATCAACTCACAGGGCCACAATGATTTACTTCGACAGCCTATTTCAGTCCACTGTTAGACATCCGCTTCTCCAATATGTTACCTTTGCGGAGGAGTATGGACGCATTAGAAGGTAGAGGACTAGTCAAGCGGGTTGGCGATCCCAGTAGTGTGTCCACTATGATAACGCTGCTGCCCAACATCAATCTTCTATAAACGAGTAGTCATGGCACTTCAATCCCTTAGTCCAATCTTACGATGCCCACGGGAATATTTGGAGAGATAAATGTATTCTTACTGCCGTCACCACGCGGCTGAGTAGTTTAGCAAATTGAAAATTAAATAAATACATAATTACCTGATCGCATGGACATGAAGAAGTAGAAGATCGCCCAGGCGAGGATGACGATATAGTACACGTTCATCCAGCATGACATCACCGCCGCCGCGTACCCGATTCCTAAAATCATCGTCATCGTCAACCTCTTTGGCAGGACTCGGTAAACTTAGCCCACTTATTGGCCAATTCTTTAATTTAGCTACAAATAGTCTCAGGAAAGATGTATTACCAACACATCTTTCTCCCGATAGATATTTGTTAAAATACGACAAACAACTCACTTTTAGTGTTGTGAACATAATTTAAAAATGAAAGTCTTGATTTACAAAGTAGGTCATAGTCGTAAATGAGAAAGTACTTCAAGATAAACTAGTAGAGGAGCTCTTCCACTACTGAGTTGACGCTCATAATGTTCTGACTTCGAGAAATGCCATTGCAATGGGAAATGATGAAATTGGCAGAGTAGCCGTTGATACGTACATGCCTTTATGTTTTATAACGCAATCTACTAAATCTAAAGTGTGTTTTTAATGCCAGTAACAATAATTTAACTAACGAAAAACGACGTCCCATTTCTCTCCCTAAAACAGCATTCTGTAAAAGATTGTCACTCTCAAAAGCCCCTAATTGCAAGCATTCCGCAAACCATTGGGGTCCCAAAAGATGACAAATGTTTTTAAATACTTTGAGGGAAACAATCTCTCCCAAGGGGACTCGGTGTGAATTTTTAATGGGTTCTCTGGAATAAAATATCCTTTTTGTTTTACTTGTCTTCTCTATAAAGTTCTGCAGGATTTAAAAATAGATTTAATGTTTTGGAAAGTGTGATTTAATCTGTGGCAAATTTAATTATGCAGTTGCATCTATTTCAGTTATTTTCCGAAGAGCCTTTCCATACTACAATAAACGAACCTGCGAAATTACGTTGGTTTATGTACCGAAATGTCGCGCGTAATGACAAAAAATGCTTGAGTTCATGTTTACCGTCGTTGAGAACAGTTTATCATCGTCACGTATATCATTTATCGTGCTACCTACGCGTCACTTTCGCACTAGTAAACTTGTTAGAACGTGACGGCTATGACGACAAACGATTAAACACGCGACTATCATAAGCCTACCGATTATTCCAGAATAAATTCAAACCTTACCTTTGAAAATCGGCGCAATCTTAAACACCCCCAATCCTCCAATCGTCAGCATCTGTCCCATAGCCAGTTCCATAAAGAACATGGGTATCCCAGCCAGGAACAGTGTCAAGAAGTAAGGGATCAGGAAGGCGCCGCCGCCATTCTTGTAACAGAGGTAGGGGAACCGCCAGACGTTGCCGAGGCCGATGGCGAGACCTACGACTGACAGGATGAAGTCGAGCTTCGAGGCCCAGGAGCCTCTTTCGGGGAGGTCGGATTTTGTTGCCACATCGCTGGGGAGAAAATAATGACTGAATAACGTTACCTACTGTAACTATTTATAGATAATACTTTCTTCGGTTACCGCGGTAACTCATGAAATAAAACTATAAAATGGATTAAATTGCAGGTTTACCAATTGGTGCCGTGACCAGGATATAAAATTTACTTAGCTTTATAATTATATTTAACATATTTTAGTTATTAAAAAGATGTTTTGCGATAAATGTATTCGATTTACGCTTTAAGTAACTAATCAAAACATCTAACCTCAATTTTTTAGTTAACTTAGCTGTTTCAAAACCCGCGCGAAATTTAAATTTACTTGACGTCAGTTTTTTTCTAATCAACTGATTTTTATAGTAAGAAATAGATTTGCTAGGCTCTTCTTTTCTAAGACTCGGATTTGATAAATACCTGGGTTTACTGCTCGTCCCCTGCGCGCTGAGCTCGATATCTTGCGTCTCGTTCTTCGCGTCCATCTTGTTCGCACAAGCACAACTGTTCTAAGTACCTTTAGGGGACTACCACCATTTTGGTAGCCGGACAGTTGGAAGCGTTTTTATGGATATCTGGAACAAATGAAAACTTGTTAAAAATACATCATCAATCATCATTCACATCATCAACCTATGTCCACTGCTGAACGTAGGCCTCTCCTATAAACTATCCCCCTTATTCATAAACGTCTGCTAATTTAACAAGCCGCTAATAATTGTTTGTCCCTTTCGGTTTTAATAATGTGTCCATAAGAGCAAAGGGGACATACAATACTTAGCGGCTTGTTAAGTTAGCAGACGTTTATGAATAAGGGGGTATTCGTATAGACGCATTAGGAGGTAAATGCCCATAATCGCCACGCTGGGCAAGCGGATTGGCGATCTCAGTAATGTATCCAATATGATGACGCTGCTGCCCATCATCAATCTTGTAGAATGGTCAGTGACACTTCAACATTCAATGTATTCGTCACCACAAGGCCATTACGGCATTAATCATTCTAAAATTAACAATGACTTCAATGAGCTTGTCCATAAAGCACAGGTAAAAATACACATTATAACAATTTGGATAGGTACCTACGAAGACGAACTTATCCCTGTACTGTAAGGAATTTCTGCCAGTTAATCTTTGAGCAAATAATTCAGCTACAGATAACAATGACCTGGCGAAGGTCCCAGGAGTCTACTGGATACGGGTGGCGCAGAACCGGTCATTGTGGCAATCTTTGGGGGAGGCCTATGTTCAGCAGTGGACGTCTCTCGGCTGATATGATGACGAAACAAGAGCGTGACAAAAACGTGTACATTATTCCTGTATACGTAGTTGGTCCTAAAGTTCTGTCATAAAAGTTTTTACGTCAACAAAGCTAACAGGTACTATTAAACATACACTCGCGGTCAATTAATACGCGTCAGGTGGTTTTTTTCATAGAAAATACTGGAAACATGCTGATTACAAATATTTAAAATAATTATTTATAATACAAGTGGAACCGTTTCTAACATGAGATTGTACACAATTAAATTAACATACAAAATATTATTAACTTAAAAATCATCTTTTATATCTATTATTATTACCCAATCACTAAAGTTTAGATTGTGGTCATTTGAGATACTGGCCTTCGAGCCAGTTATATTAAAATTAGATTTCTGTTTTTCATAAAAACACGAAGACTAGTTTTTTGTGATTTCTGAAAAACACACTTTTTTGAGTTGATACTGTTTAGATCTAGGCGTGCGATGTTTGCATTACTTTCTATGAAAAAAAAAAACACCTGACCCGTTTTCATTGCCGGAGTGTGTATAACTCTATAATACAGGGTGCTCGCGAGCATTCCAAAAGATTTTAACTATGCATACTAGACATCAAAATAAACAAAAAATATTATGAGACCTAATGTCAATTCCACCAAAAAAAAAATTTATTTTCTTTTTTTCAGTCTTTTTTAATACTTTTTAACATTTCCAGTACTTTTTATCATAACAACAATTTATTTTGTTTAAATTATTTGTTTCAATTGTTTTTTTTAGGTACAGGTTATTTCGTTAAGTCTAGTCGTATTTTTTTATTGTCAGGCAAAAGGTGTGGTAATATTAGAACACATTGTGGTAGCATTGTAATCAAAAAGAAGTTAAATGACGAGTTACGTCGAAAAACATATTTTGAAAAAAGGTTGATTATCTCTGACACCAAACCGAACCCAGGAAATTTTACATAACATTAAAGACTCCAACTATGGTCAGGAATCCAGCATTAAAATCTTTTGGTTTCCTCGCGAGCACCCTGTATAGAATTATAAGCATGTAAACCGTATATTACATGGTTTTAAAGATTTTTTAATAGTGATTGACTTACAATATTCGTAAAATTATTGTTTTGTTTTCGCACACAGCCTCTTAGCATGTGAAAAAACACGTCAAAAACACGCGACCGATTCTAGCAATTTTAGCCCCCATTTATTTTTATTTTGTTTTCTATGGCTATTTCGTAACAAAACATGATATCATGGTATATTTATTTTCCCTTTTTTGATGTACAAGAGTGAGTGAAAATGCCTTTATTTCGTGACACTTAATTTTACGTGTTTTTATCCGAAATTGTGAAATACGTAATGTTCTAGATCTAAAATAAATAATGACCATCTGAAGTACGAGCTTCTTAGAAATCTACATTCTAGCTTAAAATATGTCCTATTATAGAGTTTACATAAAAACCAAAATGTTCATTCCGATACCTACTTCTACAATATCGGTTTTCTATCAGATTTGTGAAGCAGGTTTTCACAAATTGCCCGCGTGCTGACTACGGTCGAGAGTCTCAAGTTTACGAGTAAAAGGATTGGCACAAAAAGTGAATATTCATTTCAACGCAATTATAACGCATTTTCATCACCATAAAATAAGCTTTCAAAACAGTTTTTTGTATTTCGTCGGCTGAAAAGCAAAACTCACTAAGTAACAAATAGGTACTTGAAATAAAGCTCCTATCTCAGTTCTGATTTAATACTGACATAAGAGGTTGCTAAGAGTAGTCACAGTTTTTATAGTGAGTTTTGCTTGTAAGCCGACGATTTGTCCTTTTTACAATGTTTTATAAGACAAAATCTTTTTGACAGAACTTAAGGACCGACTAGGTATGGTAGTAGTATTGATCATCTATTCATCTCGCTTGCTACTTTATAAAGCAACCCCTATTTCTCAAGACAGACTAACGTAATATCCATTTAATTTGCCCCGAGCCATAATATGACTATTTATACGGCGAAGTACAAAGCTACTCATAAATAATGCGCCAGAACACCTGAGCTCGGTTTTACGAGGGATCGTGTGGAGGAATTTATGCAGTCTAGGGAAACTTTGAACTACGCTCAATAGATACAATGTATAGGTAGTCACAAAGATACACGGGAGTAGCCATGGTAAACGAGTTATTTATTATATTATTTATAAGACACACCAACAAGTTATGTACCTAGTATTCTTTTGTATGGAGAAAAAATCGGTCCCTGATAAACAAGTAAACATTTTATACTTTTGAGGTACAGGTCTCGTACAATTTCCTTTTGTTCAAACATGTTTCTATATTTTACAGATCCCTAAAGATACTTATCTGGGAGTGGCGTGACTTTTTGCGCTTGACGAAGTATAGAAGATAATTCGTAACTAACTTTAAAACTTTGACAAGTCCTTCGAAGCCTTTTCTTTTTAACCAACTTAAAAGTTTTAGAAGAAAAATTTACATTTCTTCGTCTGACTTAATTTATTTATAAGTTTGTACAAACGGCGAGCTAATTATAATGCTTTTTCGTATTTTGTTAAGTTCGGTATTATTATAAAATTTATAATTCTCGGGGTGACCTTAAGTGTTCGGTCCTTAAATAAGTATGACATTCGTGTTTCGTATGGATGATTTCAAGGATCTTTCGGTTCAAATTAAGGGACTGAGTAAAGTGCAGCATTTTGCGAGAGTACTGAAAGTCCCCAGAGGTGCCTAAAATATTATATATCACATCACACATCATCAGCCTATGTTAGTCCACTGCTGGACGTAGGCCTCTCCTATTAACTATGCGTATAGACGCATTAGGAGGTAAACGCCCATAATCGCCACGCTGGGCAAGCGGATTGGCGATCGCAGTAATGTGTCTACTATGATGACGCTGCTGCCCATCATCAATCTTGTAAAATGGTATGTGACACTTTACTTAATCCCTTAGTCGACTCTTACGACACCCGCAGGAGGAGCCCCGCAGGTGGTTTAAATATTATATATATCCTTACTTATTAAATTGTTTTTATTCCGTTCCGTCATTAATTTACGTAGCGTAGCTAAACACTGTCTCAATTAGAAGGAGGCCTACAATCTTATTTGAAGGTGCACATGTGTGTCAGTGGAAGTGAATGTTAGGTTTCATTGTCTTTAAATTGTATATGGTCAGACATAGGAACTAATCTGTATCTGGATGACCGAAGTATAAGATTAATTGGATAACGAGTGCACCTAGCCGAGCTAAATCGAGTGACTAGTGAAGTGGTGACCCGCCATTATCCCATTAGGAGGCTAAACCTGGTGCAGCGATTTAAACGGTTTGTGTACCTTTGCAACTGATTGTTTATATCTATTTAGGTGTTTATCAATTGTATATAGATTTAGAAAACAATATCAAGAAAAACTTCAGTATTTCAGGCATATCGTGCGGGATCCCAAGTAAGAGATTCTCCGACTAATACTTGAACGAAGTTAAGGAAAAATAGTACAGTCCACAAAAATCTGTCAACTAAATTTATATCTACCTAGTCGCTTTTCTGCCCTGCGGTGACAGCAGTAACAATACATTTATCACCAACCCAACTCTTCCCGCGGGTGTCGTAAGAGCCGACTAAGGGATTGAAGTGTCCGTGACCATTCTTTGATAGAAGATTGATGATGAGCAGCAGCGTCGTCATAGTGGACACATTACTGCGATCGCCAATCCGCTCGCTCAGCGTGGCGATTATGGGCATTTACCTCCTAATGCATCTACACACATAGTAAAGTTAATAGGAGTGGCCTACGTCCAACATCCTGGATAGGCTGATAGATGATGTGAAATTTAAATCTTATGTCAAAAGTCATTTACCTAAGGAAAGAAAACAGTCTATAAAATTCTGTCAAATTTTAAGTCTTAGTCATTGAAGATTAGTTATTCAGTCATTAATCTCAATGACAATTTTTTTGCCATTGGATCCTGAATTAAGTTATAAGTACATCCACTTCAAAGCAAGTTTTCAGGGGGCAGAGGTGCCATTCCAAGAAGGCACTTTTGGTTGAATAATCTTTGTGACTGGTTGAGTTCTATTACTCTTACATTATTTCGAAACATTACTTAAAGAACCATTTAAGTGAAAATTAAAAAAACCGGCCAAGTGCGAGTCGGACTCGCGCGCAAAGGGTTCCGTACCATTATCAATTTATTATTAAAAAAATACAGTTAAATCAACCTACTTCAAAAACTATAGGAGGTAATTTAATCAAACTAAAAATCGTTGATAGACTTTATTAATGTGCATAACATTTATTTTTTTTAGAATTTTATATCGCGTAGTTTAAAAAATAAAGGGGGGGGGACACATTTATCATACTTTGAGAGCTGATATCTCGAAAATGATTTGCTTAAATAAAAATGAAATGTATAAACCTTCATATCATTTTCAAAGACCTTTCTATTAATACCCCACACGCTTATATACAACTAAAAAAATTTTTTTATCCCCCACTTACATGTATGGAGGGCCCCCACCCCAATGGTTTTTTTTACAATTTAGTATCATAATCCTGTAGCGGTTCATACAAAACATACCCTTACCAAATTTCGTTACTGTAGCATTTATAGTTTCCGAGTAAATTGGCTGTGACAGACGGACAGACGGACAGACGGACAGACGGACATGACGAATCTATAAGGGTTCCGTTTTTGCCATTTTGGCTACGGAACCCTAAAAAAGTGTCGCTAGTACCTAGGGGCAGTAGGGGCGTGCTAAAATCACCACATTACTTGTAGCTCTTCCAAGCATATGAACTGTCAGCCACATAAACTACTTTATATAGTTAACATAGCCTGACAATATAAAACTTATGAATTTTCTTGAACAGCTTTGGGACAATAAAATTGAGCGCCAAGGACCTATTGCTTACGCCATCCTTTCTTCCTGCCGAATTAGGTTTTTAACGACCTTTTTTTCAATCCCCAGATAATATATCACATAAAATTATCACTACTTTTTCCAAGACATTTAAGAGAAAAGGAAAGCTACTAACATTGATCTGACATTTATTTTTCGACGTTGGTGTAACAAGCCCTTAGTTTTATTTATGTGCAACAGTCACCTATTTTTATCATACCGATACTCCAGATTTACATTTTCTTTGTAAACATATAGGAGGCACTCAAACATACGAGTTGCCCGATAATAAACCGCTATCGTAGCTTAGTAACCCCACTGATCAGCTCCAGATTTTAGCCAACCCTTTAGAAAGGAGAATTCACTGTCGGTAACAAAAAGGACATTAGGGACGGTATGCTTCATGGCTCCATCGTCACAGTGCGGTGACAACCAACCATAAACTCCTCAATCACAAAAAAGCACTAAAAACACAAAACTTACATCAAAAAACACGTCAGCCACACAAACACATCACTTCGCGGTTAACTAAAAACGCCTCTTAACTGTCAAACGGCTCAAAAAGCGAGAATCCGCGTCAATGCGTGCGTCTCTGCCTCATGCTGGGCTTCGAATGTGGTTAGAACCCGGTCCATGGTACATGGTGACATCTGAGCGCGACAACTGTCAGTGATGGAAAGAATTATGGGCATCGGTAGCGGCCCCTACGGATGCGGATACCGGACGTTTGATTATAGCGAGCCGATGTGTGCAGTCTTGATGACGCTTTATCTCATAGAAGGTGACAATGAACAGCGAACCGTGAACTTCGAAATCTGTAAATTTCGAGGATTTTTCTCCGTGATGACGCCTTCGTTGAAGCGATAGAGATGAATCCTCGAAATTTGCGGATTTCGAAGTTCTCGGTAGTAGACCAGGGTGCTTAGACAAGTTGCCAATCGCTAACGCTTAATCGTCAATCGTAAGCGAAGTGCAGCTAACAGTAATTGGTAAACTGACATGAAATAGTGACAGAGACGGAAAACTACGATACGCTACAAGCGTTAGCGATTGGCAACTTGGCTAAGCATCCAGGAACTTTGCTAACGCTTGTAGCATATCGTAGTTTTCCCTCTCTTTCACTCTTTCACATTAGTGTGACAAACACAGTTGGCTTCCTTTCGTTTACGACTGACGATTAAGCGTTAGCGATTGGCAACTTGTCTAAGCACCCAGGGTGCTTAAGTTACCAATCGCTAACGCTTAGTAGCGTATCGTAGTTTTCCCTCTCTGTCACTCTTTCCCATTAGTGGGACAAAGACAGTTAGTTGCCTTTCGTTTACGATTGACGATTAAGCGTTAGCGATTGGCAACTCGTCTAAGCACCCTGGGCTATCCAAGATGCTGCAATCGTATACGATAAGCGATAAGTAATAAATGTATGAGAATGACCGATCCGTACGAAAAGTCACGTGACCATTTCCATACATTATTATGGTCACGTGACTTATCGCTTGTTAAATCGTATGCTCGTAGGCTAGCCCTGCTGGTTATACTACAACCGCCGTAAAATAGCTATCAATTGAAGCTGCGACCAATATAAACGAACCTTGTATTCATAATTATTATTATTATTTATTCAAACAAAAAATATAGTATACGGCGACTCACCCCCGCAGACCACGAACTCTGTAAAGTGTTCGAAACGTCGGAATGAAATTAAAGTTAATACGCGAGCTTATCAGTTTTCATAGTTTTATTTCATAAGTATTTTTAATTTAATATGCGAGATGTAAATAAAGCAATTTCTTTGTTTATTTCTCAAAAACATTATTTTCTTTTTCTTGCATGATACTCAATAAAATATTTTAAAAATAAAAATAAAACCGCCTTCAAAAATTCGCCCGAACTAAAAAATAAAAAATAATTTTGGTTCCTACTACTTAGGATTTCCTACCCAAACCTTTAAACCTTTTACCCTATTCATTGAAATAAAATATTATGGCTAGGTACCCTACAGATTTCTTAGAAGTCGGTGCCAAGCCAAATACGTTCATAGGTATATAAATATTAGATAGAGCTTTGTAACTTACTGTCACTCCGATTACGCTTTTATCAACAGAATGGTCTGCCTCAGTCATTTTGATGAAAGCATAACCGGAGTGACAGTAAGTTACATTACAAAGCACTATCAAATACATATACGAGTAAGTAGGTACTCGCGAAGTGAACATATTTGGCTTGGCACCGACTTCTAAGAAATCTGTAGGGTACCTAGCTATAGTATTTTATTTCAATGAATAGGGTAAAAGGTTTAAAGGTTTGGGTAGGAAATCCTAAGTAGTAGGAACCAAAATTATTTTTTATTTTTTAGTTCGGGCGAATTTTTGAAGGCGGTTTTATTTTTATTTTTAAAATATTTTATTTTTTGCTTTTTAGTAGTGCAAATATAAAATCGTTATTCATCAGTATGCACTAAATACTTATAATAAAATTAGAATGTACTGCACTGTAGTAGGCCATAAAACCTAAACTGGCGAACTTATATGAATACAACAACAATTTCAAAGGTAACAGACTTAGCATGCCAATATTATTTAAATAATCACTAACCGCTAACCAACATGTCATAACTACTAAGCAAACACTTGAATAGATCTCGAAAATGTATGACATTTGTTATATACCTACAAAAAATGATCCTCCAACCCCTAATCGTCAAGGAGTTATTCCTTTCATGATCAGCTCACCAACAGCTCGAATAGCTTCCAAAATATATGAAAAATGTTATATTTAAAGAATAATCCCCCAACTCCTAATCTCTAAGGAGTTGTACCTTACCTACATCATCAGCTCACCAACATGAAAGGATGACCACCTAAAGGCAAATACTCAAATAGCTTCCAAAATACACGAAATATGTTATATTTAAAGAATTATCCCCCAACTCCTAATTGCTAAGGAGTTGTACCTTCCATCATCAGATCACCAACTTAAGATGTTCATGACTAGATGCAAATACTTGATTAGTCTTCGAAAATAAATGTAAAATGTCATGTGTGCCTATAACATTTGAAGAGTTCCCTCGATTTCTCCAGGATCCCATCATCAGATCTGGATTCGGTGACAATGGGACCAACTAGAAGGTATACCCTTTCAAACAAAAAAAGAATTTTTCAAATCGGTCCACGCGTCTTCGAGTAATCGGGGAACATACATAAAAAAAAAAAGATTTCGACGAATTGTAAACCTCCTCCTTTTTGAAGTCGGTTAAAAATCATGTCTTGTAAACAATTTTTCCCATACGATATAGGTATTATTATCAGAGATCGGATGGATTTGTGACATTCTTAGTGACTTGCGTCATTTTGATAACATTTAGTATGAGATGTCGCACAAAAATCCGACCTCTGATTATTATATATAAGGTCCTAATTTATTAGTTGCAGATATTTTAACACATGATACTTTACATTAAAATAATTATCTTTAAATATAAATTAAGAAATCTTTTCATGTAATTTTTTTGATTTCATTTTCCTAACAAAAATATTAATTATAATTTTGTCTAAAAAAATCATCATGTGCATTATCACATGTCACAATAACACTGTCTGTCATGTATTTAATTTATTGACGTGAAGTGGCCAGTTCCAGTTAAATGGTACGTAAAAGAGGTACTAGAATCTGTTCAATGAGTTTTCATTTAATAATCACATAAACAGGGTGTTTTTACGTAGTAAATTTGTTTTTCAGTTTTCTCCAAAAAAACATCGTAAAAGCTATAATGTTTCAAGATTTAATATACTCCAGAGACCGAGTACTATCAGCTGTAAAAATATCTGCATCTAATAAATTAGGACCTTATATAGGTAGGTAGTATGATAGTAAACGTCTTACGGTTGTCTTACGGATTGTCGTTAGTCAAAATACATGTTTAAAATGTTTAATATTACTGGAAAAATGGTTGATTTTAATATGAAAAACGAACCCTCAGAATTCATTGTGGAAAAACTTATAATTATTACCTATTATTTCATGATACACAAAATAATGACCCAATATTACTATCTAGAAAGTCTAGTACATTATACATCTACATTTAATAATAAAGCTAAGTATTCTCCAACAATAATCTCAGATCTCTGCAGTCTCGTAACATAATACTCGTAACTCTTTACGGGCCAGTCATAAAAGATATTAATAACACTTCCACTGCAGATCGGATCGCGTCCCACAAACTGGATCCGCAGGATGTAGTTAGTACGTCTAGCCGGTAAGGGTGACACTCCATTATACCTACGCTATATGCAAACAGTAGCCGTAGTTTGAAAGTAAAGGTTACTCGATACGATACGTTCTATCGTACTCGCTTCAATATTTTGTCAGCCTCCGTAGCTAGTTGGTAGAGTGACCCTGCCTACGAAGTTGGCCCCAATTTCACCACATTTACAAGTGCTACAATTGTAAATTTACTGTTTCTCCAATCGGGGCCGTCTATAGGCTACAGTCACCGCTCCGGGTTCGAATCCCGCCGAGGGCATTATTTGTGTAATTTATTTATTTCATAATATATTTGTTCCTTGGTCGTGGCTGTCTATGTAAGTATCTATAATGTATTTACCTCCGAATACTTCTATACGCATAGTTTATAAGAGAAGCCTACGTCCAACAGTGGACTGAGATAGGTTGATGACGGGACGTGACGATGTACCTATCTATCTACTATGTACATCGTCGCCTGGTACCCACAACACAAGCCATAATTGAGCATACGTGGGACTAGATAGATTTGTGTAAGATGTCCCTAGTCCCTAGATATTTCGCACACATAGATCAAAACAGTATTTAACTCAATATATATAGGTATATATTTTAGCTAAGGGTATATTTGAGATTTATGAACTTTGTAGATCACGAATATACCCTTAGCTAAAAGTAGATAAATTTTGAGTCAATACTATTTTGATGTAAGTGTGCGATTTATTTATTTAATGATTACGTTAGAAAGTTACAAGTTAATTTTCATAGGTACAGTCGATCTCTATTTCGCATAATTATGAAGGAAAGAAAAATGCCTTTTCCATTTTACTTTATTCATACGCTTAATTATTTTACTCACAGACCGTACAACATAGCGGAAGTAGTAACAAGTAAGTATCGTTTAGCGGATAAGGGTGCCTGACCATTATGCGCTATCATTTTTATAGCTCTATAAGTCTGTTAAGTACGGCTCTTTATCGAAGTATCGTCCTACCACTGTTATAAATAACTCCCATTAAATGCCTCCCACACATTACCTACACGTTGCATGTAGAACCAATGCCCGTTGGGGCGGCAAGGTCCTCGAGTGGCGGCCACGTGCTGGAACGCTCACAAGGTGGACTGATGACCAGGTGAAGGTCGTAGGAGTCCGCTGGATGCGGGTAGCGCAGCACCGGTCATTATGGCAATCTTTGGGAGAGGCATATGTTCAGCAGTGCACGTCTTTCGGCTAATATGATGATATTGATGATTAATTGCCCCCTCATTCATAGCAAAAATCAAACTGTCAGAGGGATTGAATGAAGTGTTTTATCATTCTTGCATTGTGATAGAGTTGAATTATTTAATGCTGACTGTACGAGTACCTACCTATACACAGTAAAGTTCATTACATTTTAATCATAGAGGGATTATTCTTGATCCTCCTGAATCCAACTACGAATTAAGATTCCTCTGTCCTTTGAGGGATTCCATTAGTTAAGAGGAATACATTGTTTCAAAACTATGTAGAAACATAATAATATCTATCATTAAGTAATCATCATCATCATCAGCCTATGATGGTCCACTACTGGACGTAAGCCTCCCCTATTAACTATGCGTATAGACGCATTAGGAGGTAAATGTCCATGATCGCCACACTGTGTAAGCGAATTGGCGCAGTAATGTGTCCACTATGATGACGCTGCTGCCCATCATCAATCTTTTATCAAATAATGGTCAGTGACACTTCAATCCCTTATTCGACTCTTACGACACCCGCAGGAGGAGTTGGAGTGGTGCCAAATGTATTCTTACTGCCATCACCACACGGCATTTAACATGTGAGCTCCGATTGCGCTTGTTTACTACAGTCATACAGATCCACATATACTAGGCAGTAGTGGGCCATAGGAATTAGAGCAAGGTCAAATTACTTTGCCACACATGTGAATAAGATTCGTTTTTACCCGCTCGTATTAAAGGATAAAAGAGCGCTTTACGAGCTAGTGTGGGGAAAAATTTATTCTTACTGCCGTCACCACACGGTTCGCTCTCCGAAACATGTCGCGCGTAGTGCTAAATACACGTAATTTTAAGTATAATGTATAAATAATAAATATTAGATGTCATATACCAAAGAAAAACGACCAAGATCACCTATGCTCGAGGTAGGGATCGAACCCACGTACTCAGCTTTCGCGGCTGATGCCTGTATCCCTCAGCCACTCGGTCTTAGCAACCACCGGTCAAATTTCTCGGGTATATGCAATCCCTTACACTACTGACCATTCTCTAAGGGCAAGCAATACATTTATGCTGTTTTCGCAATATGTGCAATATGTTCTATAATGTATAAGTTATTATGTGTCACGAAAATTTAAATTCATACTAATATTGTGTATTATATTATCGTGACTGACTTTCATAAAAATATATAATATGTTGTATATTCCGTACTTCAATATTGTAATCAACTGCTGACCCTACTCCAGGAAGTGATTGTCACGTCTTGCCCGTCGATGGCACGGGTGTCACGACTGACACGACAGGCCGGCAATGAATAGATTTCCGACCGGCCAGGAAAAATGGATTTTGCGGCCGCGCGTGTAAAGAAAATTGGTTTTTGGAAAGTGTTTAATAACTATGCGTGAATGTCGTCTGAGGACAAGATGTTAGTGTAAAAAGATTTGTGATTTTGCTTTATAAATGCCTATTGAGTAACCTTACTGTGAAACCTATGAATAAATCTTAGGTTACAATAAACGGGCCGTGATAGCAGTAAGAATACACTTGTCACCACCCCACTCTTCGCGTGGGTGTCTTAAGAGCCGACTAAGGGATTGAAGTGTCACTCATCATCCTTTGGTACAAGATTGATGATGGGCAGCAGCGTCATCATAGTGTACACATTACTGCGATCGCCAATCCGTTTGGCGAGCGTGGCGATTATGGGCATTTACCCCCTAATGCGTCTATACACATAGGTAATAGGAGAGGCCTACGTCCAGTAGTGGACTGAGATAGGCTGATGAGTGATGAATTGAAGAAGAAGAAACAATACCTAAACACCAAATTAAATATAAAAAAAACAGACATTGACCGATTTCTCCAAGATCCCATCATCATCATCACACACCGATTTGGTGCCAACGGGACCATTTCCGTTTGTTTTGAAGTCGGTTAAAAATAATTATCGATATCGGTTGACGTCTGCGACCAAATATAACATGGACGCCAGCTCAAAAATGCCCCCAAAAACAGTTGTTCAATTGTGCTAAGATGGGCAGGACATAGCGCTTTCCTTAACAACGCGCATTATTTCGGCGCAACATAAATATTTGACAACCTCTACGCATAGTTAATAGGAGAGGCCTACGTCCTGCAGTGGACTATCATAGGCTGATGATGATGATGATATTTGACAAATGCTTATAGAATTAGCTTACAGAAAGTTTACGGGCGTTTTCCAAAAAAACCCGAAAACGTGTTTGGGCTCATACATGAGCTGATTGATTTATACATTTTAGGTGTTTCTTAAAAAGTAGAAATTTTTCCCGCAAAAAATAATTTAACAACTTTTGTTGGATTGAATGATTAATTCAGGGAAATTGCAATATAATCTGATGTTAAAAAGATTCTACCTATCCTGTAAATGGGCCAATCAACTTTTCGATCGACACAATTTTGTCCCGTAACGCAGGTGACAATTTCATCAAGATTGCTAGAAAAAATGCTTATAAATTGTACATGCGTTAGGCCCCACACAAGTTCACATCGATACATTTAGGTTCCAACTGTTTTTCATTGTAAATATGTGTATCTATAGTATTAATTGAAGTAAGTTCATGAAAAGTAACGCAGCAGATAGAAAATATGTTCATCGAAAAGTTGATTGACCCAAATAACTGAAAACTCTATTTGAAATAATAGTCATAGGTAGAGTAGGTAGTATATTATATAGACAGGAAAGCTTGAAAAGTTTAACAGAATTCAGCATCCTTCACTGCATGGTCGTCATCCATCAAAACCACGAACAATGGAGTGGCAGGTGACGAGGATTGGGGCTTTTGATTGATGCGCGCAGTTTGGCAGGTGCCGTACGTTTTTGTTGATTGTAAAGGATTTTTGTATAAGGAATTTATAACGCGATTCATACGGAATATGAATATCATTTGATATTCACAAGTGCAAATAAACATCGTGAGGAAACCTGCATACATCTGCGAAGAAATTCAAGAGTGTATGTGAAGTCCCCAACAAGTACTGGGCCAGTGTTGGGACCAAGCAAATTGGCACGTTTGATGTCGAGTTGCGGAAAAAATAGCCAGAATACACCTACACAAACACCATGGAATAATTGTAACTGTTTTAAGTAACGATTGTACTTATATCTTCACAAAGCCCTAAAAATACTGAATATGTAATTAAAATAAAAAAATGGAAAAAATAACAAAATAAAGTTCGATTTATGTACTCGTATCTATACTTATAGGCATAAAAGAATTGCTATTGATTATGCTAACTAAAGCTAACTAAAAACTAAAAGCTAACTAAAATGATAGGCACAAAAGAATTGCTATTGATTATGCTAACGAAGTGTCACTGACCATTTTTTTGATAACGGTTGATGATGGGCAGCAGCGTCATCATAGTGGACACATTACTGCGATCGCCAATCCGCTTGCCCAGCGTGGCGATTATGCGCATTTACCTCCTAATGCGTCTATACGCATAGTTAATAGGAGAGGCCTACGTCCAGCAGTGGACATCATAGGCTGATGATGTGATGCTAACTATAATTTAAGTACTTTAATATATATCTTATTTAATTGTACCTACGTAAGATCTATATATGCTTTATGTAATAAAAAAATATAATAATTACAAAACGAAGTTGCGGGAAGAAAATTACTTTAAATGACTATAAGCGTGCGAGTTAATTTGAGTTACAGATTAGAGTTTCTTATTGCATTTGATAATGACTTTTTTGCATTTGTGTTACATAATATTTAATAACGCCATCATATAAAAGTTACATCGTTTACTCTAAACTAAATAAAATAAATAAAAGTGAAGCTAGATTTTTTTTCATAAAATAATTCAAATCGACATTATTATGCATGTAGATTCTTTCCATAGATATAATTTAGTAAACCAGTCCTATATAAAATATGGTAAAGAAACTACATGTAAATATTATAAAATTGTATAATTATGTCACATCACCCTCTAAATCCACCTATTAACAAACAAAACACTACAAAATATGTCAGAGAAACATCCATAGTATACATACATCTGAAAAACATTACGCTCCCTTTATTGTTATTTACGAAATACATTTACGCATTACTTTACTACACGAAATACTATGAATACTACAGAAATTCATCTCAATCGTATCAAAAATATGCGTTTTAAGCTCAATGGTACTGTAACATAGTCCAAAATCCAATCACGCATCATTATTTTAAAACATAATCATCCAAAATATGTATTCAAAATATACTTTCACGAACCCAACTTGATTCTTATTGTCTACCAAATAGGGTGTATAATAACAAATATCGTACTCACGTTGCCGTTGTAGCTGTACTAGGCTTTAAACGCAGCGTTGTAGCCCGAGGTTGGGGAGGGTATGGACAAAGGACCAGGGGTGGATCCTGGGCGCATGCGTACTGGACCAGAAGATGCTGCGGAGATAGATTCGGGATAGATACTACAGTGTTGAAGTTAAAAACACCTTTTTTTCAAGTGCGATCGAGGATATTTTGATGGTAGCTCAGCCGTTCAGGTCATACTGTCTGCAAAGCAGGTCTCGGATTCGAATCATGGTGATATCCTTTGTGTATTTGGGTGAATCAACTTTATTTCTATTATTACCATGGTTATCGTAACTATACGGTTACGCTGGTGTTTTACAATATTATTCTACTTAAATTATGTAAACATGTATGTATTCCATGTTTGGAGATGGCTCATTAAGGAAACGGCTTATTAACACTAGAAAAATGCATGTTTGCATAATTTTAATACGTAGCACAATTTTGCATAAAACCAGCGTGGCTCAGGTAATAACGGACAGAAAAAAGTTCATTCACCCATTTATATTATGAATTTACTTACGGTTCAGGAGCCCAAAAGAGATAAATGTTGCTAAAAAATAACGACCCTCTTGTTGTAAATTATGGTGGATTAACACCAAATGAGCGAATGCCTACGAAAATGCAATTTCATTGACATTTTTGCTCATAGTTTGTCGGGTTTCAAGAAACAAGTTCGTTACATTTTGTTTAATACTTAAGTAAGTAACTTTCATTATGCTAAATTTTGTGCTCAATCTGATATCTTTATCTATTAAGTGCTTGAATTGGTACTTAATTACTATTGTAGGATTTACAACTGTTTGCATAATATTTGTATTAATATAGGAAACTTTAGGCCTGTTTTATGTTAATTTCGCATGGACTAATTTGTACATGGCTGTTTGTTTTCTACAAAATCGTTTTGTGTAACGAATGGATTACGTAGAGTGGGGGTAGAATAAGCATTCGCTCGTTTGGTGTAAACTCACCTTTATATAAACTGGTGCCTCCTTTAATTCTCTCATTCTAAATCATGTTTCAGTAGAATATTTAACCTCTGACGCATCTGATCTTCACACATTTCAATCCCTCTGCTAGTACCGTAACATACAGCCATGCAAAAAATAATCCTTTAGACATGAAACATAAGGCTTTCATTGACACTAAACCATTTATATTTTGGCTTCTGAGTTTCGTAAAAACAATAATAATAACAGACACATACATAATGTAACATAGGTACAGTCGTTATCGGATATATCGAAGCGGTCATGGTGTTCAAAAGTATCTAAATCTCGTGCCGTCGAAGATTGGGAAATATTCTTACCGTGGAGTCCTGGCCATATTATGACGACCTCCGTAGCTGTCTGTATAATGCTGCGACCATATATAATATGGACGTCTAACGCCAGCTCAAAAATGCCCCCAAAAACAGTTGTTCAATTGTGCCAAGATGGGCAGGGCATAGCGTTTTTCTTAACAACGCACATATTTCGGCGCAACATTTTTGACAAGCTTATAGAATATATCCAATCAAAACTTTGATGGACCAATCACAACTATTTTTAAATGGCGGCTTAAATTTTTATAGGTTGATATTAAAATTCATTGCCGTGATGCATTGAAGAGGGGGTGACACTTGTCAACTAAAATTCAGGACCGTTTTTGAAAGGCAATTTAGTACGGCGTGCGGCTTCCATGCTTTATTTGTTCGTAGGTATAATGACTCTGCCTTTGAAGCTGGAGGTCCCAGGTTTGAAAACATCTTTTGGTTTATACAAAAGAGACTTCCGCTTGTAATATTACTTAGTTGTAATTTGTTATACAATAGGCCCCAGGTTGCATCCCGCGATGGTGAGATGGTCGTTGCACCGTCATATTAGAGGACGGTTTTGAGAGGCTATTTCACAAAATTATATGCTGGGTTAGACCCGGCTAGCCGGTGCAAGCAAAATAATAGCTGTTGTTCTTAGGGATGGGTAAATATAATTAATTTACACTTTCGTGAGACATAACAACTATCAATAAAATTAAACAAACAAAATTAGTATAATATCGATTCACCAAACATTATTATTGAAATATTGCAAGTTATTTCTTTAATTATATACAAGATTAACAGATACAGGTACAGATTATGGTAAAATTAACTACAAACTAAAATTATATTACAATTAATAAATAAACAATTTACCTATAAAAAGAAAATGCCTTCCAAAAGATCAGCCTGCGGCATGGTGCCCATGACACTGGCGGCATTACCTCGCTGAATCGCGAAAGAGATTCTTTGCGCGAGGTAAGCGCCGGTTCACCCTGTTGTGGCATAATTCTTTTATAAATAATTCTATATGGCATAAACTATGTAGTCATAATGGGCTTTGTGCAGAAACTGTTGTGGCATACTCAACTTTAGCATATTTCGTTGTGGCAGATTTCGAGTTGTTCGAATATTATATGAGCATAATTTCGATGCTCCTATTTATGATGAGGCATAATCTGGATGTGCATAAAAAGTATCGGCATAGTTTGTTTTAGCATAACAGAGAAGGAATAATTACAACCTCTCAATATAATCGAGGTAGTAGTAATATTCTGCACGTTACTTACTGTGTTACTGAGCTGAGTACTTTCTAGGTTGCTAAAGAAAAAATAACCTCGAAGACTAAGGCGGGAGCTTTGCTCCCGCCTTAGTCTTCTAACCTAACCTATCCGAGTCGGATCTGCCCCGGAAGGTTTTGTTCGCTCTCTTCGCTCGCTCACTACAGAAATTTTCACCCTTACAAACAAATCCTGCCTGACGAAAAATGCATGCAAGGTAAGTTTCGAACATGTGGCTTTATGCCAAAAAAAAAATATATGCATATCTCATTTCTGTCTATATAACACTCGGCGTAAATAATAATATGCCAAGATAGTTTCGGGCAAAATCATGGACGAAATATTGTTATTTATGCCAAGTGATGTTTCTGCCTCATTAAGATTATGCCAAAATAGATTATGCCAAGTCTGTTATGTCCTAAGCTTTTCGGACAAACAAAATTATGCCAGATAGAGGGAACCCGTAAGGGCCAGCCCTTGGGTCACCAGAGGCGTCGTGCAGCCAGGATGACATGGCCCTCATGAACATTTTCATGTCTGTACATAGTAGTACCTTGATATGAATTGAATGTCTAAGTACCTTATATCAAGCGACAAAGTGGGTCGTTTCGACTAAATCGCTCACATATTATTTTCCTCGGTAAATGTGAACCCAGCATGACGATCGAGATAAATGCACGCGTTTACTGAAACAGTACAGCTTGCAATTTGCCATAACGACATAACTACAAAGCTAAACTTAATCTCAACCGTATTCCAAATAGAATACAGATTAAAATCTTCAAAGTATATTAAATATAAGGAGTTCTCATGATCGTAAACTTAGGGTGTATCGCGATTTTATACTTTAAACATACGCCGTTAAGGTTGATGAGAGAAATTGTGGAGTTTAAACGACTTAGTCGGGTTAATGTTTTTGGAAAGTGCAATTTGTTGAGCTGCCACGGTTGGCTTCTGTGATTTGAAAATTACAAATTTTGGCTGTCTGTGTTTAGCGTGTTGTAAAGGGGAGGTTACAGCGAGTACATTTAGTTGCTGCTTTTGTCGAAGAATTGAATATTACAGTTGTCACAAATGAAACAACTCGCCATGTGGTGACGACAGTAAGAGTCAATACATTTTTAGTAAGGTACTAAGGGATTAAAGTGTGCCAACTAAGAAAGCTTTATGTTTATCAATTTTATCATAGCCAACTTGATTGAATTTGGACTATAGGGAGACATAATAAGTGGTTGCGTCTTTTCGTCCAATATTTCGCAGTGTTTGAAGATTCTTAGGTCAGTGTGTGTTGCCAGTGATGACATACGGGACTGAAACGTGACCGCTTACAATCGGCCTGATAAGAAGGCTCAAAATCACCCAAAGGGCAATGGAGAGGACTATGCTAGGAATCTCTTCTGCGAGATCGAGTTAGAAATGCGACGATCCGCAGCAGAACCAAAGTATAACCGATATACCTAGCTCTCCGAATCGCTAAAGTGGCAGTGGGCGTAGCACATTGCGCGTAGAGTCGATGGTCGTTGGGGCGCGAAGGTTCTCGAGTGGCGGCCACGTACCGGAAGGCGCAGCATGGGTAGGCCCTCCACAAGGTGAACTGATGACCTGGTGAAGGTGGCAGAAGTCCGCTGGATACGGGTGGCACAGGACTGGTCATTGTGGCAATCTTTGGGGGAGGCCTATGTTGTGGCCCAGCAGTGGACGTCTTTCGGCTTACATGATGTACGTGGTTTTAATTTGAAAGCTAACAGGATTTTTTTTTTTTTATGAACTAAAATCAAGTACAGTCGAGGGCATTAATATATAGACACATTTGTAAGGGATCAGTATGGAAAAGTGTATATATATATTAATGCCCTTGACTGTACGTTTTGATTTAAGTGTGGCTCTACGATCATTATTATGGCAGTGATGATGATGACATCTGCTTTTGAATTACCTTCCAACCAGTGTTTATATCAACTCGAGTGTGTTGCATTACATTGCCGGCCGAATTACTATGGATACATTTTGAATTCTAATTCTAAATAACATAGGGTAGTTTAGCCGGTTCGCCGGCCACCTCTGGTTGTCGGCCACTACGTAGTAAAACGAAAATAACAAGAACTCTTTACCCTATTTATGCAAAACAACACTTTATTCGGGTAATTTCACTTGACACCTACACCTCTTTAAACTGGCTGCCTAATAATGTTCCAATTGGCTGGTCAGTGCGTCGACAAAATTTAGGCTGTGTAGATGTGTCGTCATTTTAAGTAAAAAATTGCGAGAGTAATTTTTTTCGAGGTGAGTAAAAATATGGTATCTTTGCTGTTTATAACATTGCTTATGTTTAAGTATGTAGAATATTAGTCGAAGTATTGATATTTTGATCAAAATTCATGGAATATAAAGTAGAAACTATTAAAATTTGATGGCCGGGTAGCTAAATCCAAATTCACGAAATATTTCGTTCTCGGCCGCCCGGCCGAGAACGGCCTTGAACTTCGTAGGTCTTAACTGCATACATTTGCTAAAATAAAAGCATACATGAGCTATGTTGTGTTTTAATGTGAAGTTAAATACATTTTAATTAATGTAGTTAACTGGCGGCCACATGTATTCTAAATAATACTTAATGAAAAAGTACTATTAAATATTTTGTAATTGGCGGCCGAGAACAGGATTATGACAAGCTAGTTTTCGGCCTTGTTCATTTATGCCGGCCGAAAACAGACTCATCATACGTTAATTATCGGCCCTTAAAAAATAGCGATAAGAAACAGACAAAATCCACACTTTGTTATTCATGTAATGTTTTTATTTAATCTCATGTCCAAAGTAATTTTAACAATGTTAGTTTTCATACCGCGTTTATTTATTGCATTGATTAAAACGTGGCCGAAAATCAGAATTTTAATACTGAGTTCTCGGCCACTGTTGACAGAGTAGCCGGAAATAGGCAAACAAATTGTGTGTTGTCGGCCGTCTTTTCGTAAGACAGATGATAAAGCAGATTCGGGATTGAGAAGCAGCGACGAAGGTTTTTCATTATTTTAATATATTGTTTTTGTGTTATGTTATTCAAGAGAAGTTCCTACTAAGTTTTAAGTGATTTTTAGAAGAAATTCAATATGCTATGGTAACACATGCCATCAGATGGGCCGTCATTTTGTTTACCACTGACGTAGTACAAAGTAATAAATAAATAAAATAATAGTTAAGTACATAAAAGTTCCTTATAATGTTCCTAATATTTCTAATACATTTATTGATTCATATAGTTTTCGTTTGATTTAAAAATAAACCCTACAGACTATAGAATAAGACTCACTACTAAAATTATAAATAGTGGCCGAGAACTGATGATTAAGCGGCCGAATACTAAAAAAAATGGCCGAAAACCGGCTAATTCGCCGCTTTTTGAAATTTATTATCTTAAAAAATCATTATGCATCATATTGCATAAAGTTCAATCAAAAAATTACAATTTCATCATATTTCTAGTCTAAAAATATAGTCATTACTTAGATTTGTTAAGCGCACTATTCATAAAATAGTTTTAAATTCAAAATTTTGGTAAACTGGCCGAAAACCGGCGAAACTACCCTATATCTAAATGTAAATTTAAATATTAGATGTCATATAACAAAGAAAAAATACCAAATTTTATACCATCTCGCCATCCATGGGATATGAATCCACGTCTTCAGCTTTCGCGGCGGATGCCTAAACCACTCGGCCACGAAATGCTGTTCAAATCCCACCTCCAGCGTTGGTAAACTTCGGTATTTTTTCTTTAGTTACTTAAATTTATATACATAGTAGTTTTACTACTTAAAAAATTCAAGTCAAAAATAAGTGATAAAACAATTTGAATTGTTCACAAAATATAATATATCTACATAAATGTACAGTCAGTTACAAAGTCATGTATGTAGTCATGTTTTTCAGCTTACTGAGCATCGATATAAAATACTATTTTATAAAATAATATTTTAACTATATCGATGTTACTGAGGTGAAAAACTGGATACATGACTTTGTAACTGACCGTACTATAAACTATGTATGTATGTCCTAAGTCGTAAGATAACTCCCATCAAGAAATTGGCCCGTACATTTTCATCCTATATTCGTACTCAAGAAAGAATATCCAGCTAATATGATAATTGAATACAGTACTCAGTAGCAGGCAGCCACTCAGCTATGACTGTTATTGAAATGCAACCGAAACTAGGTCAGGCGATCGATACCGAACTTGAACGAGAAATCCGCCCTATCCCACTGTTGGGAGGGTACCCGGCTCGTCTGTCGTCAGACAAAGGCTAAACAATCTATAAAAATGCTGAACAAAAAGTGTGTCCCAGTGCACTTTAATTTTGTGTAAATATTAAGACCGTTGTAACATGGATATTTATTAGAGGATTATTTCGATATATATTTTTGCACTTGACTTTAATATACACTACTATTAATAAAATTATAATTATAAGTACTCATTGCTCCCTTAAGGGTATCTTGGTAGTGATGTACGGGATATTAAGGGGGAGTATAGTGTATCTAAGGTTGTTCCCATAGGTTATTTTGTGCATTTGACAAATAAAAAGAAAATCAATGTTTTCTTATAATAATATAAGAATATGTTTTTGTTGTTGTTATATACGCCGGGGGTACTCTGGACGAGGACCCTCTTAATGGGTCGAAACATGTCGAGCAATCATCGACTTAAATACGTGAGTAACCCGGTTCGATAATATATTAATATGTTTGAGTCTCACGTTAGTTATCATTCTAAAATATATGTTCTTGTTAATTAAGTATACGAGTAAATATAGATAATATGAAAATTGTAAAACTGGAGTACCAATGCGTTTATTTATAGTTGAACTTGACTGGTCAGTGGACTACTGAATCATTATTACTAAGATCAATTGAAGTTTTTTTTGTGGGTTTAATAGTGTAAACGATTACACCCACAGTAGATACATATATAAAACATCAGTCATTCTCATGGTTTGCCAGGAAACATATACAACTCTCGCTCTCGCTACGATTCGAACCCGGAACCTCCAGCTCCGTCGACAGGATCCAACGAGGGCACGGGGGCAGGAAGAAATTATAACAAAATATAGAAAACTTATTCTTTTAACTTATTCCTTTCATTTTATAAATTCATCATTAATTTCAGCCGAAAGACGTCCACTGGTGGACATAGGCATTGCCAATGTCAATATAATCTAATGTAATGTAATAGGCAATGTAATTGTAATTGATTTGGGCCTGTGCCTGTGCATAAATCATGCGAGGTCATATTGGTCCAGGAAAAAATCACTAAATATCACACCAGCGGGAGGGGGTATAAGGAAACATCACGTGTATTTTTCTACTAAGGAAAATAAGAAGTGATATGGAAAAACTATCGAGTTTGTACAGCCCTTTGTAAGTAAATAAATTAAACGGTTGACATATTCCTACAAACCTACACAAAAAATGTGTCCACACCACCCAAATAACAACCCTCCCGCTTAATCTTACCCACAGCACGTACAAGAAATTCCAAATGTCACGACCACGACCAAGTATACGTCCCTGCGGCACCCCAAAGGGCGTAAGTCGCCACAAGGATCCTGTTACCTCCCGTATTAGTTACATTTTGTTTTGTTGAGTTATCCCGGGGAGTGCAGTGGGAACTGGGTCACGGGATCGATACCAGCCTGGATGTCCTGGTTGTCGTCTCGTAATTATTTTTGGTAGTGTAATTAAGTCGAATGCATGTTGAAGTTCGATTAATGTAAGGTAATCGTTTAGGGCAAGGATTTCAATTTGATTTTTAATAATAATCAAACTAAAAATTTTTAAAGTCAGACTTCAACCGATTTCTCCAAGATATCAATCATCACATTCCGAGTTGGTGCCAAGGAGACCTCAGTTTGTTTTGAAGTCGGTTAAAAAAAGAATTATCGAAATCAGTTGGCATGATGTTGAGTTATTCGTTAATGTGTCGAGCACATGCTTAATGCAAATTTTTACATGGATGCCATTATCAGAACTGGACCAAATTAAAATGGGACCAAATTGGTAAACATCAGCTTTGAAATAAAAGAATAATCAAAATCGGTTCACCCAGTCGAACGTTTTGAGGCGTAAAATTAGAAAAAACATACAATCGAATTGAGAACCTCATTCTTTTTTTTAAGTCGGTTGAAAATCATGAAAGTCGACGGAGGATTGGGTTGCCCAAAACACAGAAATTATGCGAAAGATATTTTGGCACAGCTGAAATAAATCCATAAGCTTCCTTCTATAATATTGGTACAAGAACTTAAAACAAGGCCTTACATATTCTATCTATGGAAATAAATATAAATTCGGATCAGTCATCGACTTATCAAACAATATTGTGGAAAGTAAAATAAAATTAATTGTGCCCATTTATGAAACCCACAACATTATTATTAACAAAAGTGTAAAATGGCAATTTTTTTTCAAAAATACTAGTATTGTTTGTACTCGTTTTTTTTTCTATGAAATTTTAATACTTACACATTGAAATAATTCATAGAAAAACTTTTGTGTTACTTCCGAAATAATCAAATACTTTAGATACGCTCTAGACAACAGAAAAATAAAGCAATGGGTACTTCGCATTTCACATAATTATGTGTCCTAAACTAAGGAGACTCGATCCGATACAAATTGTATTCACAAATTTACTTTTCCCCTTACTAGCTCGTAAAGCGCTCTTTTATCCTTTAATACGTGCGGATAAAACGCATCTTATTCACATGTAAATAAAGTAATTTGACCATGCTCTAATTCCTATGGCCCACACTTTCCTAGTATAAGTGGATCTGTATGACCGTAGTAAACATGCGTAATCGGAGCTCATGTTAAATTGGTCAATTCTCATTGGTGACTTTGTAAGCCATTGGCTATTTTTAAGTACCAGGAGTAACTCTACTCTACGATACGTTTCGACATTAAGTTTTAAATGTTTTTTTTTAAGTTAATTCACATTTGGATGTGATTTGGAATCATGTTTCCTCGTGATAGTGAGGGGAATATAGTACATTTCGATATAAGTGCAAAAAAAATTTCAACAAGGGTGAAAGTTGGAGCCCGAGTGAAACGAGTGCGACAATCACCCGAGTTAAAAATAAGTTTTTACACGTGTATCGAACGATTTTTTTCATAACAAGTTCCTTAAAAAGAGAAATTTACGGTCGTGAAGCGTGTGCAAAGTTTACTTTACCGCTCTAGTTAGGAAATAGTACATTTTAAAAGTTTTTACACGTGTAAGGGACGATTTTTTTATAACAAGTGGGTCAAAAAGAGAAATTACCACGCACGAAGCGTGCGCAAAGTTCGTTTTTGCGCACTAGTTAGGAAAAGTTGTATTACACTTGACGGCAAAGATTGTTCAACTCTCGTGCCGTGAGACCTTGGCAATGCTCAAGATTCCAGTTTTTGAACCTCTTGCTACGCTCATGGCTCAATTTTGGAATCTTTCGCTAGCTCAGGTCTCAATATTGGCACGACAGTTAAACAACAATATTGCCCCCTTGTATAATAAATAACTATAAACTTGCTGCTGTATCCATGCGTGCTACCGCAAACTTTGAAGTTCGCAAATTACGAGCATTTGTCTCTGTCACTGAAACAAAGGCGTCATTAGTGTGACAGAAACGGATGCTTGAAAATGTAAACAAATATAAAAACTTGCTTTATTCTATAACCACGCACTTTTAGAACATAATCTTAAGGTGCATTTAAACCAAAAGAGCATTCGCTGTTCTAGCGCCCGCTCTACGAAATCAACCAATCACGTTTTTGGCCATTTAAGTGAGACACTGACTATAGGATAGACCTTCACACAGCAAAAATACCAGAATTTTATAGTAAGTAGGTATAGTAAATAGTCAAATGCCATGGAAAGTCAGCCACATTTGTTAACATCTTTTTAGAAAATTCATGCGAACTACTTTCGTATGTTTTGTCGTTTGTAACGTATTTGACAGACTTTAAATGTTTGTGCATTTGTTCTTATTCTTATTCAGACTGACTATGGTTTTTTACATTAACTGAGGTGTTATCAGACTCAGATGGCACATATCAAAACGGGCTAAGAGTTAAGAGCGAATCAAACTGTCATTAAGAGGGTTCCTTTTGTACAGTCGAGTGCATTAATATATAGACACATTTGTAAGGGATCAGTATGTAGAAGTGTATATATATTAATGCCCTTGACTGTACCTACTTATGTCTACACTACAGTATCACAGTCATAGAAGTTTTTTTAAATAGATATGAACATAAGGTGGAAATACTACCTAGTACCCGATGCTGTACCAATATTCTCATAGACAATTAGACATCGATAAGACAAAATCAACTATTAGAGCATTTAAACGATGATAAATGTATGTGTCTTTAATGCTACATATCCCAACTTTGAAATAATTACCCAGCTTATATCTAAATTATTTGCGTAATTTTAAGACAGGTCGACATTTATTAGACTAAGTGTTAATATTTTCAATGTCCCAATATGTGATATTCAAACTTGTACTGAGTTGCCATCTATTGGGACTGCCAGAAAAGCCTCTGACACTTACTCGTACAATGGAGTAGACTAAGAAAATTTGCACTTTTGAGAAATTTTGATATTATTGATTTAGTATTTACTTTAAAGGGTGACACCCTATAAAATAAATCTAGTCGTTCAGCAACTTCAGACACAGCTTTAGGAGCATTCCATGAAAACATGTCGTAGCGACACTGTCTTTGCAACACTTTTGAAAATGTAATTCGTAAGCTAGTTACGGTATAATAATAACAAAATAACATATTATCTTGGCTTTAAGATTGACAGTGTTTCCTAGCAGCTAGCATATTTTTATTAGGGTAACTACCATAGCGACACGTAAGCGACATAAAGTAGTACATTACGTCACAAGTGCGAAAAACATGAAATTCGAAATGAGTGGCGATGTTTTAAAACACGACCGAAGAGTGTTGTAAATCGACACGAGTTACGAATTACCTTTTTGCACGTGTCTCGTACGACGTTTTTAGTAAAAATGGCTCGCCGAAGTTTTGGACCTGACGTAAAATGACCCATTTCTCGCACTGAAGCCTAAAAAAGGCACTATCTGTACTAAAATAATTATAAGATATTCTATGGGGCTTCTGTTACGTACGGAACCCTGTAATAGTGTAGAAAGCGTGTGTAGCTAAGCGGACCCTTGGCAGCCCCAGCTTCCGGCCGTAATCGCTTCCCGCTAGGTGTGAAGCGGACGCATGGCTCACATGCCGGAGATATGTCCGGAGATATACAGTGTGATTTTCTTCATATGCTATAACTTTAAGGGAAGCTTATTTATTTAGGTCAAATATAATTAATTTCTCTAAGAAACTAGTGTTTTAACTCTTACCGTTATTGAGTTATTAAAAAAATAAGTTTAATTACTGAACATGTGTATTGCAACCTTTATTACATTCTAATGTTACCTACTTATTTTGACATGTGCCGTCAGTTACCTGAGATTAACTTTTGTTTTATTCTTAAGGTTCTCTCACACTTACCATTTGATTTATGATGTATGAAAACAAAAAAATATATTTTTTAGAATTATAACTAACGTGAGACTCAAACATATTTAAATATTTATCACACGGATTACTCACGTAATTTAAGTCGATAAATGTTCGACAACGCACACGGACCGTTATCTAAGGGCTGATTCACACCATCACCCATTTCATCTTTCTTCTGTGCCGCGAACTTTGATTAGCCGTGCTTTGAGTTTATGTGATCCCCAGTACATAGACCGAGAGCTGCACCATGTGAGGCATGTACTGTGCAGTATACAGACTGTGCAGACAGATAATGGCTACAACTGGAGGCAGAGCAATCGGGTTGCGGGTGCATCTACACGAATGGAAGTGGAAAGGGCGCCCTTATTTTTACCTTACATTAAAGGGGTGACGGATAAGATCGGACACTTGTTACGCCGAAGATATAGCATCAAGACGATATTCCGCCCTCATGCGCAACTTAGACAGTGGACACGTTCGCCAAAAGATAGGGAGCCTTTAAACGTCCCGGGAGTGTACATGATTCCCTGCTCCTGCGGGATGAACTACATTGGGGAAACCGGCCGGAACATATCGACGAGACTATCTGAGCATATACGATGTCTGAGAAATCGTGACAGCCAGGGCTCTGCGGTGACGGAACACGTATTGGATTCGGATTCGACGCACTATATTAGGTTCGATAAGGTCACCGTACTTGCAAGAGAAAAGTTCATCGTGCCACGGAAAATACGGGAAGCCATCGAAATAAGTCGCCACCCGAATTTTAATCGTGATTGTGGTTGGTCAGTGCCACCTGGTTGGAAAACGGTTTTTGGTATTGCATCGGTAGACAGTGTAGACGTGCCCTTATTACCTAGTGACGTAGTGAGTGTTGTGTGCAACCCGCTTTTCGACAAAAGTGACAATGAGGGTAGTTTTCCTCCTTCGCCGCCCCCGCCAGCGCTGCCCGCGGCCAGCACCCGCTCTAGCAGAGCGCAAGCCCGCAGTACACGTCGGGCTTTGGTCGCGGATACTCCATGATGAGGATCCTCTAAATGGATCGAAACATGTCGAGCAATTATCGACTTAAATTACGTGAGTAACCCGTGTGATAAATATTTAAAAATATTTTTTATCGAATTTTCCTAAAGCCGATATACCAGACAACTTCTATTAATGGCCCAAGTAACCTGTCTAATTTATCGCAAATCGAAACGAACACCCTGTACTTATTCTACCGCGTGTCATCATCAGCCTATGATAGTCCACTGCAGGACGTAGGCCTCTCCTATTAACTACGCGTATACGCCTTAGGAGGTAAATGCCCATAATCGCCACGCTGGGCAAGCGGATTGACGATCGCAGTAATGTGTCCACTATGATGACGCTGCTGCCCATCATCAAAATTTTATCAAATAATGGTCAGTGACACTTCAATTCCTTAGTCGACTCTTACGACACCCGCAGGAGTTGGGGTGGTGACAAATGTATTCTCACTGCCGTCACCACACAACTTAACTCTAATGCGGCTCCCAACATCGCGGCGGAAAATCGAGACCCCGTGTAACTGTCACTTGTATCGTGGCTTAATACTGTCCACTGCTGGACTTAGGCCTCTCTTACTGACCATACGCAGAATTTCCAGAAAGTCCACGTCATCACATCATCAGCCTATATCAGTCCACTGCTGGACTAAGAACTCTCTTTAGCCTATGCGTATAGACGCATTAGGAGGTAAATGCCCATAACCTCCACGCTGGACAAGCGGGTTAGCTATGGCAGTAGTGAAATAGACTAATCAAATGCCCAGTAAGTTTGACAATAATTATTTTATTATCTTGTATCGATACAATTTCACAATCACTATTCACGACCAACCACCGAACAAACCAAAGACAATCTATATCTTCTACTTTTTTTTTCAAACATTGAGATTGGCACCAATGCGCAAAATCTCTAACTTGCACAAAGTTTACGTACAGTCGACAAAAAAGTCTCCTTTACAGCTCACAAGTGCAAACATCTTACCACGGATGCGCGATACACATAGAAACTCGGTTGCAATGAACGCTCATGCTGTCGCGTGACGAGACAATAGATAAAGAGAAAAGAAAAGAAGATAAAGAGAAGAGGTAAGATGTTTGCACTTGTTAGCTGTAAAGGAGACTTTTTTGTCGACGTACCTACAGTTCTAGCTAAAATAAAATATAAATCAGAAACGGAACAAATTAATTAAGTTTTATACATATGAAAATGATATGGAATATTATAAATAATTATGTGCGTATTTTCGTGCGTCAATGTGCGTATTCTCCCATGACTATATCTCCGGACGTATCCGGCCCTGTGGTCGCGTGCGCCCGCGCAGGAACCTCGCGTCCGGGACGCGATCCCGTGGGACGCGGCCCCTCCCAATATCGCGGCGGAAAATCGAGACCCCGTGTTACTGTCACTTGTATCGTGGCTTAATACTGTCCACTGGTGGACTTAGGCTTCTCTTACTGACCATACGCAGAAAGTTAAGGGTTTCCAGAAAGTCCACGTTATCTTATCATCAGTCCACTGCTGGACTAAGAACTCTCTTTAGCCTATGCGTATAGACGCATTAGGAGGTAAATGCCCATAACCGCCACGCTGGACAAGCGGGTTAGCTATGGCAGTAGTGAAATAGACTAATCAAATGCCCAGTAACTTTGACAATAATTATTTTATTATCTTGTATCGATACAATTTCACAATCACTATTCACGACCAACCACCGAACAAACAAATGACTATCTATGTCTTCTACTTTTTTTTTAAACATTGGAATTGGCGCCAATGCGCAAAATCTCTAACCTGCACAAAGTTTAGGTACCTGGGTGAATCAACTTTTTTCTGTCTGTTATTGCTATGGTTACGGTCGCCTGAGTCACGCTGGTTTTATGCAAAATTATGCTACTTTATTTATGCAAACATGCATATAGTCCATGTTTGTAAATGGCCCATCAAGGAAAGGGTTTATTAACACCAGAAAAATGCATGTTTGCTTAGTTTAAATATCGTAATTATGCATAAAACCAGCGTGACTCAGGCGACCGTAACCATGGTAATAACAGACAGAAAAAAGTTGATTCACCCACCAAGATTTCTCGCTAAAATAAAATATAAATCAGAAACGGAACAAATTAATTAAGTTTTATACATACGAAAATGATATGGAATATTATAAATATGTGCGTATTTTCGTGCGTCAATGTGTATTCTCCCATGAATATATCTCCGGACGTATCCGGCCCTGTGGTCGCGTGCGCCCGCGCAGGAACCTCGCGTCCGGGACGCGATCCCGTGGGACGCGGCCCCTCCCAATATCGCGGCGGAAAATCGAGACCCCGTGTAACTGTCACTTGTATCGTGGTTTAATACTGTCCACTGGTGGACTTAGGTCTCTCTTACTGACCATAGGCAGAGTTTCCAGAAAGTCCACGTCATCACATCATAAGCCTATATCAGTCCACCGCTGGAAAGCGACCTCTCCTCAGCCTCTGCATAAGGACGCTTTAGGACTACGAACAAATCAAACACGGAAGTCTCACGTCATAGTTTTGTCTTTCAAAAACGGTCCTGAATTTTAGTTGACAAGTGTCACCCCCTCTTCAATGCATCACGGTAATGAAAATCAATGAGTTCTTTAAGAAAAATGTCAGTAAATTTTTATTAGGAACTGGTAGACGGGATCAATGAGAATGTGTAAATACATTCTCATTGATCCTGACTACATAATAGCGGTAGGTAATTATAGATCTTTAATTATAGTAGCATAAAATTAGTCATTACTATTTAGACACAATCTGTAGAAATCAAGAGCTAATGTGCTGCCAACAAACTGTCACGCAGTTTGGCAGTATACTACCAAATGTAATTGTATTTGTGTCTTACCTGAATAAATGATTAAATGATGTGCGGATTCTCCCATGACTATATCTCCGGACGTATCCGGCCCTGTGGTCGCGTGCGCCCGCGCAGGAACCTCGCGTCCGGGACGCGATCCCGTGGGACGCGGCCCCTCCCAATATCGCGGCGGAAAATCGAGACCCCGTGTAACTGTCACTTGTATCGTGGCTTAATACTGTCCACTGCTGGACGCAGGCCTCTCTTATTGACCATTGGAGAAAGTTAAGGGGAGTAGTGGGTGTCAAAATTTATAATAAACTGAGTTCGGAGGTTAAACGGGTGCCTTCCTACGAGCAATATGTCAATCTCGTAAAGACGTTTTTATTAAAGAAAGCATACTACAGTGTTAAGGAATTTTATAACGATCATTGACATGTCTAGATTATTATTATTGTTTATATTATCCTTTAATTAATGTGAATAATGTATATTTTGTGTGATGTTTTTTTGAAATAGTTTTTTTTTTATTATTATTTATTCTTTTGACATGTCTAGATTAAGATTATTATTATGATTTGTTTCCCTTTTTACTAATTTTATGAAGTTGTATTTGCTGTATTGTTTATAATGTGTAATTTTGTTTTGACTTGTGTTTTTGTACATTAAAGAATTTGAATCTTGAATCTGAATCTTTCCAGAGAGTCCACGTTATCTTATCATCAGTCCACTGCTGGACTAAGAACTCTCTTTAGCCTATGCGTATGGACGCATTAGGAGGTAAATGTTCATAACCGCCACGCTGGCCAAGCGGGTTAGCTATCGCAGTAGTGAAATAGACTAATCAAATGCCCAGTAACTTTGACAATAATTATTTTATTATCTTTTATGCATATATATATAATTTGAATTTGAATTTATATCGATACAATTTCACAATCACAATTCACGACCAACCACCGAACAAACCAAAGACAATCTATATCTTCTACTTTTTTTTTAAACATTAAAATTTGCACCAATGCGCAAAATCTCTAACTTGCACAAAGCTTACGTACAAAAAAAGTCGACAAAAAAGTCTCCTTTACAGCTCACAAGTGCAAACATCTTACCACGGATGCGCGATACACATAGAAACTCGGTTGCAACAAACGCTCATGCTGTCGCGTGACGAGACAATAGATAAAGAGAAAAGAAAAGAAGATAAAGAGAAGAGGTAAGATGTTTGCACTTGTTAGCTGTAAAGGAGACTTTTTTGTCGACGTACCTACATTTCTAGCTAAAATAAAGTATAAATCAGAAACGGAACAAATTAATTAAGTTTTATACATATGAAAACGATATGGAATATTATAAATATGTGCGTATTTTCGAGCGTCAATGTGTGTATTCTCCCATGAATATATCTCCGGACGTATCCGGCCCTGTGGTCGCGTGCGCCCGCGCAGGAACCTCGCGTCCGGGACGCGATCCCGTGGGACGCGGCCCCTCCCAATATCGCGGCGGAAAATCGAGACCCCGTGTAACTGTCACTTGTATCGTGGCTTAATACTGTCCACTGCTGGACTTAGCCTCTCTTATTGGCCATACGTTATTGCAGAAAATTAAGGGGAGAAAGTCTACATCATCACATCATTAGCCTATTTCTGCGACCATATAAATATAACATGGACGTCTAACGCCAGCTCAAAAATGCCCCCAAAAACGATTGCTCAATTGTGCCAAGAGGGGCTGGACATAGCGCATTTCTTAACACCGCGCATATTTCGGCGCAACGTCTTTGACAAATGTTTATAGACTATAGCCAATCAAAACTTTGACGGGCCAATCACAACTATTTTTAAATGGCGGTTTCAGTTTTTATAGGTTGATTTTGAAATTCTTTGCCGTGATGCATTGAAGAGGTGACACTTGTGAACTAAAAATCAGGACCGTTTTTGATAGGCAATTTAGTATGGCGTGCGGCTTCCATGTTTTATTTGTTCGTAGGCCTATTTCTCCCCACTGCTGGACAACGGCCTCTCCTTAGCCTACGCGTATGGATGTATTAGGAGGGAAATGCCCATAACCGCTACGCTCGGCAAGCAGGTTGACTATCGCAGTAGTATGTCTAGAAAGATTCATGATGCTACTGCCCATCTTCAATCACTACATAACTAGTATCAAATAGTCACTTTTTCTGTCCCTATGTCCCTTTGTACGCTTAAATCTTTAAAACTACGCAACGGATTTTGATGAGATTCTTTTTAATAGGTAGAGTAATTCTTGAATTAGGAAGATCTAGGAAGGTTTTTATGTAGGTATAGTACCCGTGCGAAGCCGGGGCGGGTCGCTAGTATATGATAAATAAATACAATTTCGTATTCATTTACGCAATACGTAATTTCTTATAATATCTTATTTTATAATGTATGTATCATTTTGTTCTTACTCCCCAAGTTACCCTATTGTGACGTCACTGCCACAACAACCCGGGGTCAACTGATGATACATAACTTTCGACATTCACTGGTAGGATACAGATCAACAGAAATAAAACCACAAAGTATATAATTTTACATCATTTATTTACCTATCGAAGTGTCTAAATATAAATGAAAAACATTGAAAACGTAAGTACAAACAATAAATAGAGAGTCGGTATCAGTCCGATCATTAGATTATCTAAATGGTAATGAAAATATTAACTATCAAATATTTAACCCTTTGAACGCCGATGACCTATATAAGCGTCACGAATTTACATAGCGACTTAATTTTTTAGTTATATATTTTATTTAGAAAAAGCAGCAGTGACGTGACGATAAATTGACGTGTCTTAGTGGGTTCAAATAACACTTCAATTAAACTGGATTTTTTTTTAATTTTTCATATATATAATTATTACCTTTTTCGTCGGAATATGTTTATGTTCAATTATTTTTATGGCTATTGTAACAGTTAACTCAATACCAACTATCGCTTTCGGAACTGTAACTACATGCGACTGCTAAAGACGTCGCTAGCATTCAAAGGGTTAAATAATTACAATATTGTCAATATCATGCAATTATTAAAATAAGATCCATTGAAAATGGCACAAATTGCGATATGAATTGATAATAATTATTAATAAATAAATATGGCAAGAAGACTTGACCAAAGAAAATAATACTTCAACTAAACCTGTTCAATAGGCGAATAAAATACTAAATAATTTCGTGAGTCACACATAATATACGATTATATTATATTGATAACGTCTTTTACCCTTGGAGAATTCTCATTCATAATTGAAAATATGAATTTAAATGAACACTTTCACATTTTTAAGAAATATACAGGATGACCTTTGGAAGGGTGTGAAAAGTGAAGTGATTTTTGGATTTGGAACTTTTAAGGTTTTCACTCAGAATCGCGAGCTCTTTCGATCCTGATAGGAGAAAAAAATTGCCCCAAGGTATTTTCCATTTCGTTACATTTTTTTCATACATTTTATATGGCGGTAACGGAATGGAAAGTTAGAAAAATGTGTGTACATTTTGTGACAATTTTTTTCTCTTATTTGAACCGAAAGAGCTAACAATTCTGAGTAGAAATCACATAAAAAATACCTACGTACAAAAACAATGGGAGGAAAACTTTGAAAAAAAATGGTATAAGATACGGTAAAGTTTCATTAATCAACGCTAATTTAGTATTCGACATGAACACTTAGGGTGCGGCTTCACTAACGCGGAGCGATGATGCAATGAGACCGCATCACAGTGTTTTGAATTCGAATTTGAAGAATGTAATTGGTCAATTTTGCACAGCTCAGTGGTCAGTGGTGCTGCACCCTAATGTCAAAGTTTTCAGATTAAATTTGCACAACCAAGATTTTTTATAGATACCTATTATATTTTAAACCTTGTTATTGACAAAGTGCACTGGTTTCTCCTTATCAGTATTTTTTAATAAGGTATTATGATTATTAGGGGTCGGAACTATGGGTGCAAAACTTTAACAAAACTTTTCAATTGGACATGACATATCACATCCATCTACACACCCACACATTGTAAGTTGAAGATTTCGAGATAGGGAATAAAATTGGATGCAGATTTTTCAATAATATTCGTATTTTTCTTGGCTAAAGTGTTCCCACATAAGTTTTGTTAAAGTTTTGCACCAGTTCCAACCCCTAATAATTATACATAACAAATTTGCTCCATTCTTACAAAAATATAATTATTCATATGATTAAAATGAGACAATAAAAAATTGTTTTACTCCAAGGGTCAAGTAATATAAAAATAGGCACATTCAATCAATTATAAAC